>NQII01003400.1:0-24228 GCA_002778355.1 Clitarchus hookeri | reverse complement strand
ACGCCGACACAAAGTGTTTGTACTCATCTGGCAACGACATTAGTACCTTTGTAATAACTAACTTGTTTGATATTTCCTCTCCCATTTCCTTAAGCTGATTTTGCAGCTCCTGTATTTTTGACAAAAATACTGACATTTCAGTTCCTTTTTCATACTTAAACTGGAAAAATCGCTGCTGTGTAATATGGATGCTTGATTCAGACTTTTGCTCGAAAACACTTTGGAGTTTACGCCACATTTCAGCAGATGTTGTGCAAGAAATTATATGCAACATGACTTTCTCCGTCATTCTGGTAACTAGTAGTGTCTGAGCCTTAGCATCTTTTGACTCCCAAGCAGCATGTTCAGCCGCTGCCTCAGGTTTTATTTTCTGCCCCTCAACTATGTCGAGCCATCCTTGACCTCGTAGCAATACCGTTGTTTGGAACTTCCACAGGTTCCAGTTGCTAGGTCCTTCCAGTTTGATCACACACTGATTTCCTTCCATTTCGTTGTCCTGCCTCGCTCAATTTAGAGAATGAACGAGTATTACTCCTTCTTGGCGCGGTCACGTATAACCTCACTTTTATCGCGGGCCGGCACCAATATTTTCGCCGATATTTCTACCCCTTCACAGATTCTATGCAGAACTATGTGTCTGGGCCCATAACCTGTTGAGGTTTAATGAATAAAGGCCTTTTAATAAACGAAATGTTTTATTATACTTTAACAGCAAAACTGATACAACAATGTTGACCGTTATATATTTATCAACTAACAAAAAACAAAACACTACGCAGTGTTGCCAACAACTTAAAACTGAAGTTACCAAATAATAATTATTACATTGCCATATTTTAACAGAAATGATATAAGGAAAATAAATATGCGCATCGTATTAAAATTGTAATGTCAAGGAAACCTGTGGTTACTGGAACAAGTTTTATTATTAAATTAGTTTTCTTTTGATAATTAGAGCAAAATTGGCGTTGTAGTAAAATAGAGCATTTGCGTTTCTATTCAGTTCACAGAGGACAAATCACTGTTAACACAAGGACACTTTTAATAAGATATACTTCACAATACCATTCACACGTGGAGGGACGATACGCAGTGGTAACAATGTTTAATTNACACTTTTAATAAGATATACTTCACAATACCATTCACACGTGGAGGGACGATACGCAGTGGTAACAATGTTTAATTCAAAGTTTACCAAATAAACTCAATGACTGGATAGCAAATAAGAACAGCAGGAATCGAATAATTTCTTCCTTTACCAACTTTTCGTTAGTACACTTGTTCATGCTTTTACTCGAGGAACAATTTGAAGTATTGAGGAAATTAGACGTTTTAAGTTTACGATATAGTAACATTTCTCACTTTAAAATTGTTCTGTGCGGTAAACATTTCTCTCGTTAACTAAACTTCTTGGAGCTCCGATTTAAGTTAACAAATCACCGTTTTGCTTTGCATAGTTCTGAAATTAATATCTTTGAGAAATAAAATACACATTCCAGATATTGCNCATTCCAGATATGATCAATAAAATTGGGGATATACTAACGTTCATAACGTGTTCGGCGAACAAGATTTCTAGGCCTAATCTCTTAAACTTCTGTCGCCAGTTATATGTTACGGACCATCATGGCTCTGGTGAAACGAAAGTAAAAATGTTTGAAACAAGTTTTCACAAAGGAAAAGAGACAAGACTACAAAACGAGTAAGCGAAACTTGGTTGGTTTTTATTTNACACTTTTAATAAGATATACTTCACAATACCATTCACACGTGGAGGGACGATACGCAGTGGTAACAATGTTTAATTAAAAGTTTACCAAATAAACTCAATGACTGGATAGCAAATAAGAACAGCAGGAATCGAATAATTTCTTCATTTACCAACTTTTCGTTAGTACACTTGTTCATGCTTTTACTCGAGGAACAATTTGAAGTATTGAGGAAATTAGACGTTTTAAGTTTACGATATAGTAACATTTCTCACTTTAAAATTGTTCTGTGCGGTAAACATTTCTCTCGTTAACTGAACTTCTTGGAGCTCCGATTTAAGTTAACAAATCACCGTTTTGCTTTGCATAGTTCTGAAATTAATATCTTTGAGAAATAAAATATACATTCCAGATATGATCAATAAAATTGGGGATATACTAACGTTCATAACGTGTTCGGCGAACAAGATTTCTAGGCCTAATCTCTTAAACTTCTGTCGCCAGTTATATGTTACGGACTATCATGGCTCTGGTGAAACGAAAGTAAAAATTTTTGAAACAAGTTTTTACAAAGGAAAAGAGACAAGACTACAAAACGAGTAAGCGAAACTTGGTTGGTTTTTATTTNTTTTGAAACAAGTTTTTACAAAGGAAAAGAGACAAGACTACAAAACGAGTAAGCGAAACTTGGTTGGTTTTTATTTTTGTGTCTTTATTAGTTTTATTTTTATGTCATACTATGCGACATTCAAAAAGATTTTGCTGTAGCATATGTACTTAATAATATTTTATTTGATAAGTTAATCCGTTTGGGAAAATAGTCCAAAGATCACAATATTGGATATGATTTCGTGTATCTGTGTCACGTACAGGACAATCGAAATAAATATTTCCGTGGATGTCGAAACAGGATAAGCCCTCAGAGGTCACGCCTCGTTGTTAAAGACGTGAAAAATGTACTGTATCGTATCATAAACGTGTCCCAGGCAGAGAACGACTCAAATATCAATTGTATTCATACATAAATAATGGTAAATGCATTTCTTTTCTTAAGAGTGTCCACAGTGGTGGAGAACAATATGGCTACACGATCACATGGCAAGAAGATAGGATCATAATCTAACACTGAGTAAATAAAATAATTTTAATTGTACACATAACCGTATTGCATGGTTGAATTGTATGTCAAAGAAAACATATGCACAAAATACTGACAATTAATAAGCCGGCATTAGCTGTTCTCAAAATATTTATATAAAAATCAAAATAAGAAATGCTCTGATTNTACTGACAATTAATAAGCCGGCATTAGCTGTTCTCAAAATATTTATATAAAAATCAAAATAAGAAATGCTCTGATTGACTTAATTAAGTAGTCAAAGAAAATAATAGACCAAACTCCACCATTGAAGTACGTGAGTGCACACAAATGCACCCAAATAATATACCAAACTCCCCCATTGAAGGAGCTGAGTGCACACAANTGAAGTACGTGAGTGCACACAAATGCACCCAAATAATATACCAAACTCCCCCATTGAAGGAGCTGAGTGCACACAAATGCACCCAAATAAAAGACCATACCCGTACATTGAAGGAGGACAGTGCACACAAATGCACACACATAATTCCGAAATAACCTACAAAGACAACGCACACAAAAAAACAGTGGCGAAACAAACATTATTATGCAGACTTAATAGTTCAATTTTATTTCAGGAATTATTTATTTGTGGTTTACAAATATTTCACAGCAGATAATTTAAGCTTTTAGTATAATTCTGGGCCCTCTNCAGGAATTATTTATTTGTGGTTTACAAATATTTCACAGCAGATAATTTAAGCTTTTAGTATAATTATGGGCCCTCTACGACTTAAAAGAAGCATCTGCAATTGCTTACTTTTACGTACATTATAGAAAACCCCTTCAATTTATTATCCATATTGTAAGAATAATATAAATAACACATCAACACACTTCTCAAAAATGCATTATCTCCGAATCTCTTATCAAATGACGTAGACACCTCTTTAATCATTACGCTCCATCGTTTTTAGTATTTGGGCATTACAGGTAAACGCGAAATCAATCCTTTGCATTTTTTTTTCGGCTTTGCAAAATTTTTGCACAGGCTTTACATAACACTTTGTGGCAGGCATAAATTGTATCCCAATAATTTTATTCCATTAATAAACAATGCGTTTTGTTGTAAAGTTAAAAAAAAAATACACCACTTGCTGTAGTCAAGAGGGAGAATAAAAGCTTAAATTTTCTTCGTCACGATTACGGACNCATCGTTTTTAGTATTTGGGCATTACAGGTAAACGCAAAATCAATCCTTTGCATTTTTTTTTCGGCTTTGCAAAATATTTGCACAGGCTTTACATAACACTTTGTGGCAGGCATAAATTGTATCCCAATAATTTCATTCCATTAATAAACAATGCGTTTTGTTGTAAAGTTAAAAAAAAAAATACACCACTTGCTGTAGTCAAGAGGGAGAATAAAAGCTTAAATTTTCTTCGTCACGATTACGGACGTTTACGTTGTGAACAAAGACCAAATCAGGCCGATTTCGGAACTGATAGCATGTTAATAATTTTAATACGTCACTTTATGGTAAATTGCTTCAAGTTTGCGTAGTTTTCCTGCCATTACTCATGCGGTGGCGCACAGAAACTGAGAGTTTTATCTTGATCAGCCAACGCATGCAATGTGATGTATGGTCGTCGGCTAAGGCTATAGACCCGTGGAAGTTTAAGTTGTGTTCGTTCGTGGGGAAATAATATTTTCTGATAAAAACCCACANGCTAAGGCTATAGACCCGTGGAAGTTTAAGTTGTGTTCGTTCGTGGGGAAATAATATTTTCTGATAAAAACCCACAGAGGATAAGTTGTATGACTGCACCGTACCTAAATTGGTGGCTTGAAGAAGTGTTGTACGCTTGAACAAACAATGGAAATTGAAATTAAAATACATTTTTTTTTTAACTTTGGTTTTACGATTAACTGAGCACATTAGAAAGCCGTCTTCAGTTCCTCTTTTTACGCAACTATGCATCCTTCCGCCACGTATACAAATTAAAATGCATCCTGATGACACACATTTCTGCTGCGCCAATGAAGTGATATCGAGAAATCGTTAGCAATGTCAATAAGTTGCAATCACTTCAGTTCGTACCACATTGTGTCAAAACGAAAACGAAAGTGATTTGAGTTGCCGTAAGCGGCACTGCTCGCCAAAAAAAATTCGTTACTTTATATTTGTAGGAAATACTGTCCAATTTGCAGAAATTACTTGCAAATACTATTTCCTCGCACGAAAAAATGGTATACTGCAATGGCGTTTGAAATAATATAAACAGACTCATCGAATTTTATATATCGTAATAATATTTCATACCGTGAATTTAAATATTTCTCGAAATGACTCATGGTATCATATTGCAGCTTTCTGCGTAATGGTTTAACTGACCAATATGTCACAACTGTGACTGGAATCATAAATGTTGAGCGACACTGCGCCTGATTGGTAGGCCACACTCAAGGTAACATATCTACAATTTACTGCTTACCATGTAAAAAGATACAAAACGATCCGTGTAAAAAGATGCCACCTTGTGAGCTTTATAAATATTACTTAAAACAATTCCTATGCAATTGAAAAAGTGACGAGTATCACAAATATATGTAAATATAAGTTTTATTAATACAAAACCACAGACTGACATACATGTATCAAAGTTGCGTCGGCAAAAGTTGTAAAACGTTTAATTGACTTTGAGGAGTTAATCATTACTTAGCAAAGGGCGGTATTTCTAGACAGAGTCTCCCTGATTCCCAGAAGGAATGTTTTTTTGAAGACTCTTACATTTGTCTGCTTTGTATGTTTTATCTTTCCATGCCTGTATTTTAATCATAATAAGTATAAGGACCGTAAAATTTGAACACAACTGACGTACGGTGGCTATGGTTATTACAAAATTATTAAAGGAAAATTAAAGAGAGAAAACATAATTTTGTTTTAATAAGCATACTGTTGCGAGTACAACGGAGTCTGCAGAGAGGCGTGCGTGTTTTGAGAAACGTGGGTAAACAGAGTCGCCACACCGAGAAACGAGGACGACATCGAGTATGCAGGGTGATTCTAAAATCATGGGACAAATATTGAGGGGTGGTAGAGCTCACTAAAACAAACAATTATTGTAAAGGAATATATGGGTGGAAGTGACGCGTTTAGGCATAAACACAAAAACATAACACGTTAACGGAAACATAAAATGTTCATTAGCAGCATAGTTAACGAGTGATTCCGTACAGAGNAGCAGCATAGTTAACGAGTGATTCCGTACAGAGAATGTTAAAAAAGTTGCTGGAAATGCATCCACCAACAGTCACGCATGCTTGGCGACCTCTACATACGGCGTGATTGGCTGACAACGGTGGCGATAGTTGAGGGCAGTCGAACGGTGCGCCAGTGACCTGCTGCATCAGCATCAGCATCACTCCTCCGACGCTGCCAAGCTTGCATTACTGTCGGTGGTAGCAATTTTGAGCAATTGTTATAAACATTGCTGTAAAAAGTCATTTAGCGGCGATGTTGTATAAAAGCAATGTGTTGCATTTCATGTGTTATTTTTGTGTTTGTGCCTCAACGCGTCACTCCCACCCATATATTCCTATACAATAATTGTTTATTTTAGTGAGCTCTAGCACCCCTCAATGTTTGTCCCATGATTTTTGCATCATCTTGTATAAAAGGTATGTACGAGACTGTGGCTTGGTCCTACTTCACCTACTGACTACTGGCAGGCCGACCCCTCACAAAAACTTACCCCTGAATGGCCCATAATGACCTAAAATGACTCCTGATTGTGGTGCGTGCGGTACTAATTGCGGTGGTGCGGTGCTAATTGCGGTGCACGTGGGTCGCAAGTTAAAATAAAATTCCGTTATTTTGAAATAAAATTATGTAGTCCTACCTCCATAGCTGAAAGGTAGCCATTTTATTAGTGATCTAAATTTAAAAAGTATATATCCAGGTCCCTTGGTGTAATTAATCACTTCCTGGGTAAACTGTATTTGCTGTTTGCTCTAAAAGTGCCTATAACTACAATAGTCTCCCACCACACTTCGCCATTGGTCGATGCACAACTTGAACTTTATATTGAACAATACAGCACCACAGAGGGCCCCCGCCATTCTTCCCAATTGGTTGTTGCGTGATCTGAAATTTGTACAGATTCTCCGCGGAGGGATACAAGGAAAATAGTTCCAAAAATCGGATATAAGCTAGAAACGCGCCTGCTTAGTTCCTTTCTCCCTTGTGAATTTGCCGTGTATGGTTCCGAGTGCTTCTCCTCCACTATCATCTTGGGTCTATCAACAAGTTCATTCTGGTCTTCGGGAAATAGGTAGCCAGTATTCTCGGCATCTTATGCCTCCTTCGTGTTTCTTGATGCAGTAAGTATGTTGGAGGGGTGTGTCAGTTGATCGAGAAAATCGCCGTCATCGTATTCACCACTATCACTTTCTTCGTGTTCATTTTCATCAATGCTCTCTTCATGGTCATCATCACCTCCTGTTTTATATTCTATATTATATATACATTTTTTTGCAGCAGGTGTTGTATGCTCATCATAATTTAGAGACGAGGACCGTTTATTTTGAAGTTCTTCGACTTCACGCGAAAGTCTTGCAAGTGTACATTCCCCACAAACCGACTCTACTGCACTCATTCCGTCTTTAGCATTAACTGTCTCATCATTATCGCCTGACCAATCGGTACCCATCGATGTAGCAAGAGGTATTGCCCGCAACACTTGCTGACTCCCAGTAAACCAAAACCTTTCAGATCTCGGTATGTTCTCTCAATGTATCACCTAGCACAATCTGCATATGGACCAAGGTCGTAATGCTTCATAGCGTGAAGAGGACTCTTCGTACAGACCGTTCTTTCATGCCGGCGAGCATTTTGACCATTGGTGAAACCTCGATCGCAGAATCGGCATTGGCGACAACCAGTTAGCGATGATGCAGGTCGCGGCTCCATGATCGTTGATGTCAAAGGCAGGCCTTCGTATTCGNACAACCAGTTAGCGATGATGCAGGTCGCGGCTCCATGATCGTTGATGTCAAAGGCAGGCCTTCGTATTCGCAATTCGTCTTCGTGGTATGACGAGAGAGCACTTCCAAATCGATGTTCACCTCACGGTGTCAGAACGTCAACAGTAATTCTTTTTATATAAATGAGCTTCTTTTCTGTAAAGAGCCTAGCTTGTGCCCACAAAAGGCCTTCCACCATAAAATGTATATGTATATATAAATGAAATATATGGGCGCACTTTGAGAAAACCCACATACTCTTTCTACCAAGGAGAAAACAGTAACAATACGTTTTGAATAAGTATTGAAATAAGAAGACCGTAGTGACTAGGTTTTATAGACTACCTCTCATAATGTTGAAACCACCTTGGTAAATATTCACAACTTCAAGCATGCAGATAACGTGCAGTTAAATGATAATTGATGTTCACTGTTAGATAACTGTGATTATTTTTATTATTTTCATTACTTTTACGTTCATCCGAAAGTAAAGTCTACATTTATTGACCTTGGCCCCATATAAAAATTGCTGGTTCAGGTTGTTTTTGTTGATACACGTTTAATATGTCCCATTAGAATTTTCTCATTTATACAATTAATTTTGAAGTAAAGAGATACATTATAAGTAATGATACATATATTAAAGTTAATGGCGCCATCAAATAACCATGAATTTTTATTTATATATTTAGGTGTATTTGTAATATGGATTAAGAAATTCATAGTTTCGAAGTTCGTATAAGAGAAGCGCCGAGTGGAGTGGAATGGTTCGGGTGGCTCTGAAAATCGGGGTCTTGAGAGCCGATGAGGATGAAGCGAGGTCATTACGGAACAGTGCCGGAATGCAAGGGTAGGTAAAGCAGGAGATCCCCGAGAATATCCCGCATCGCCCGGCATGATTCCCACAGGCGAATATCCGGGAAGAACACCACCGTTAATCGAACTTTATTCGCCGTGGAAGGGGGGGGGGCAAGTGGTCTGATCCCTACGCCCCCATAGTCCTTTCGTATAAGAGAAATTAACCCAATTCAACCAAAGAAAGTATACATACAGTGTGGAAACGGCTCTCTCACCCAGAGGAAGCTCCTGTCGATCCTCACAAGTTTTAAGAATGCGATAAGTATTTTCTAGGAAGATAAATGTGTGAAGACCAAAATAGATCAGAAGTACCTGAGAAGAACGATACCTGCATATGAAAATTGTCCCAACATTGTGTTGTTAGCTTGCAAAAACGACGATCTCAGAAAAATTAAGTGTGCAGAAAATGTCAGCACATCTGTGTGCTACTCTTGTGTGTTTATCGGTTTCTTTTCGCACGGCATCGCTTTAAAACGATGGACATTTACAACGAAAATACAATGAATTTGTACAGGATGAAGTCAGCTTACATAACATTTGAATTTAGAAACAAATATTAAGAATATTTATAATCATAATTATTATATCACACTGAGAAAAAGGGTTTTTGTTAAATCATACAAAGATTGTTTGGCGCAACCGAATCAATTGTTTGTAAAGAGCAATTACATATTTTACTGTAGAAACAATATTGTTTTGTATTTATTTAGTTGCCTCAAACTGTAAGACATAATTTGCGCAAGTGAAGATTTGTTTGGCTGTACATACATTAAACAATTTCGGTTAGTATGAAAAGAAGCGAACGCCCTTCTGTGTCTCGAACCCATACAGTTTTATTTTGAGCGCTATGCTCTAGCAAAATAAGATAAAGAGACAACTACTAATAGAGAAGGTTTTTCAATAAATACACTTAAATATTAGATAACGTGCGCAAATAAATATATTTCGAATATTAAAGCTTTACTTTCTGGTTTTCTGTTGAACTTTATTAATTAGTATCTAGTAACGATAGATACACTAACAAGCAATTTCACTATCCTTATTTTCACAAAATTCACAACCAATTTCAAGTTGTATTTTTGAACAAAGACAAAAAAGACTGACCATAGGCATATACAACTTTGATTCTAATAAATATTTTATTGAGAGTGTAAATTTTTTTTACCCAAACACCGAGTTTTGTTAATTCAAACGTGAGTTTTGTTAAATGAACAAAATAAATTTTGGTGCACTTCAAATTTTGTTTAATTAACGAAATAAATTGTAGAGGATACAAAGTGCATGTATATTTGGCACGATACATACAAGTATTCTGTTGGCCTGAACATACCTTTCTCTCGGTTAAAGCTGTATTTTTTTTTGTGAACATGCGTATTACAACATATACACCTAAAGACAAGTTTTGCACCAGCGGGTTTACCGAGTTGCTCGGTTGTTCACGGACCAAGAGAAAGTAAGAGATAAAAATACACATTACCTGTACATTATACCATGCCTGTAATTTTTATGTCTCTTTGTAATGCGCCTGTTTTATCAGCGAACATTTTTCATGAGCAACCAAATTACACATGTTCAAAACCATTTTTAGGTGTGTGTTGTTTCCCATCGCCCTCGAAAATAATTGCACGTGAAAAAATTTTACATGTGTAATCATATTTACACATTTCTGGTGCACACCATTAGTTGTAGTCAAAATACATTAAAAGTGCGTAATTTCAAAGGAATAGCACGTCTCCGAGCATATAAATAACCAAAAATTGATTACTATGTTAGTTTATAGCACAGTTCCTATATTCCCTAGCATATCGTTTATTAAAATGTTTGAATAAGCAATGGCTGCCTTCTAAAGGTGGAGGGGTAGGAGGAACATATTTTTTAACTTAAAGATATTTAACTGAATTAGTGTATGGGTATTCTTGCTGTTCTTCATGCATTCGATGGTCCGTTTGGGAATAAATTTTTATTGTTGGTGTTTTTTTTTTTNGGGTATTCTTGCTGTTCTTCATGCATTCGATGGTCCGTTTGGGAATAAATTTTTATTGTTGGTGTTTTTTTTTTTTGGAAATGAAAACGGTTCATTAAACGAAGAAAACACTTCAACTTTAGCTACTTGCAAAGGAGAANTTTTTTGGAAATGAAAACGGTTCATTAAACGAAGAAAACACTTCAACTTTAGCTACTTGCAAAGGAGAAATTCCAGTTTGAAGAGCGGCTAACGCGTGCTTTGCTAGCCGTTTGCCCTTGTGGAACTTCGAGAATGCGTTCCTCACGACCAACTACAAGCTGTTCCGCGCGATCCAGCCAGCTGCGTGTTTCTGGAGTAGTCTGAGAGGTTTGCATATCACTGTTGACTGGAGGGGTTGTTTCCCTCCGCTGGTAAGGGCTTGTTTGCCGTCGGGAGGGAAGGGAAGGGGGTGCGGTTTCCGAGTGTCTCGCACTGCCGCCTTATCCGCAGCCGTCCCGGCGCTGCCAATCCTCGAGCGCGAGTGTCTCCCGCACCCTCCACCACGCCGAGCACACCCCCTCGACGATAACAGCGGTGACAGTAACCCACCCCCCTTCGCAAACCCATCGACAGTGCAGAGCGACACCCCCTTCGAGACCTGTCGTCGAAAGAGGCGGGGGATGCGGATTCCAACAGCCGCGAATAAGCCAACATGCGAGTTCTGGCACAGGTTTCGAGAGAGAATATATAAAAGTACGTCCACGATACACTGTGTTTAAGGGGCGCTACGGTGGCGTAGTGGTTATACAACTCGCCACCCACACCTACGTGAACCANCACGATACACTGTGTTTAAGGGGCGCTACGGTGGCGTAGTGGTTATACAACTCGCCACCCACACCTACGTGAACCACGTTCAACCGTGGCGGACGATGCCACTGGTCGGTGGGATTTCTCGGGGATCTCCTGTCTCTCCCCCTCCTTTTATTCCAGGGTTGTTTCCTAATATGTTAATAACATGTTGTTTTTTACAACATAAAAGAGAAGGGGGCGTGGTTANTTTATTCCAGGGTTGTTTCCTAATATGTTAATAACATGTTGTTTTTTACAACATAAAAGAGAAGGGGGCGTGGTTAGGACAGGTATTGGTCCCGTAGGCCGGAACACTCTTCACCCACCCACTCTGCGATTGTACTTCGAAGATTAAGATAGTGCACCTCACTTTCTCCTCTTATATCTTGAGGCCTCGACATTTTCTCTTGCCATTATTCGTTGTTCTTCCGGTTTTCTCTTTAAAGTATGCCCGCTCGTCAATTGGAAGTATTCTGACTTCGTACATTGAAATCTTTACAGAAATTCCTCCTCATATGTCATTATAATATTATCCCTCGTGCCATTTATCGTATTCCTTTAATCGTTTTTAAGNACAGAAATTCCTCCTCATATGTCATTATAATATTATCCCTCGTGCCATTTATCGTATTCCTTTAATCGTTTTTAAGATAAGTGGCAAACTCCATCCATATCTTATGATGAGCTTTGTCTCTACATTTCTCAATACTATGCCACCAATCTATTACGTCTTAAGACATCGCATTAACCCCTGCTCTGATGTGTAATCGACTTCATACACATCACAAAATGGAAAATGCAACTACAGGAACCCGCAGAGCTTTTCCTTTGAAGTTCCCATTTCGTGTGTTAATTAACGAACTTAAGTAGTTCGTAGTTATCCACTCCAGTTTCCGTCTTTCTCTGAAGTCCAGTATTGATTTATATCTCACTCTGCGTTTTTTATGATTTATCCAACTTCATTGCCGTTTTGTCATCACTTCCTTCTGGATGTTAAGCTGCTCTACTACTGAGTCTGTCATTGCGTGCTCTCTCTCTCTCTCTCTCTCTCTCTCTCTGCCGTGATGCCTCTCTTTCCGCCCGTGATTCGGGCAACAACAACAGCAGCATTAGATATGCGTACCCCAGTCCCCAGCCTTAAGTCATCGCTAAAGTTACATTATATATGTTCTCATTACCTAAGTTTCACAGGAAGTCTCGAGATTCGGGCATCCAATTACTAACGGGACAAGTGTTGGTTGCCGAGTTCCAAGCGCGCGCACAGGCGAAGTAGCACACACCACCTAAAATGTATCATTCCGTGATGGATTTTAGGAACGACAGACACGTACGGGAACCACCTTGAAAAACCAGTCACCCGGCGGGGGTTACAACCGCCCCAAGACGCATCTCTCCATGAGTGTTACTATTGTGGACATAAAAGTCGTTGGCCAATGGTGAGAGGAGAAGCGACGTGACAAGCATTTTGGTGGGGGGAGTAGCTTCTGGGGAGTGAGCGTGTGAGGTTGGACCCACTGTCGGGATAGTAGCAGCATGCCAACATAATTGCTAGATCGTTTCCCTGTGTTAGCAGACGTGGAATTCAAGCGTGGAAGAGTGAAGTAGTGGAAGCAGGATCACTCTGCACCACCAGTGTGGAGGGTTGAGGGGAGGGTGTTGGAATTCAGTGCCAAGAGGGTGTAAGGAGGGGGTTTAAACTCCCTCTGCCGAGTGTCGCAGTTGTTTCTCACTTCAGAATGTCAACGTGACGCCCAGCGCCATATGCTAGCGCCGGGACGCCTTCGGGGCCACCCCATGCCTGTTCCTCCTCCCCATCCTTTAACTTCTCCCCGCCTCTGTGCCCGGAGGCGTGGCAGGGCTGCCGGGACAAGAAAGCATNTCCTCCTCCCCATCCTTTAACTTCTCCCCGCCTCTGTGCCCGGAGGCGTGGCAGGGCTGCCGGGACAAGAAAGCATAATGACCAAAAAATCTAGGCTGTGCGAGGCGGAAATGGAGCGAGGGGGATGCGACGACACGATTTCTCGAGGCGAGGGAATTGAAAAGGCGGGTTACTGCTATCGCCAACGCAATGGCAGATTTCCTTCTTTTTTTTTCGCTCCAAAGAGATTCTGTCCGCGACGCAGCAGAAGGCGACGGCGCAAAGTGAGATGGCGATGCGTTTGTTGGCGAAGGGGATGGGGAGGGAGAAGGGAAGGACGAGCCGAGCAACAGTTCGGATTACCGCCACTGTACCGCACTGTGGCGGATTGCAGAAATTTAGCTGTCACTTCAATTATGCTGCAGACGCTNCTGTGGCGGATTGCAGAAATTTAGCTGTCACTTCAATTATGCTGCAGACGCTGTGAGGAAATTTAATAGCAATTTTTCACTTTTGCCAAAACTGTTGAAATTTTGTAGTTGCAACTCGCACGACGTCGAGGACCTGACATGCTGGACAAGGACACACGACGATTTACAACTGAAGTGAAAAAAGTTTTGCAGATTAAGTATATACACTTTTCTTAATGCAGTTCAAGTACCCAGTTTGTGTACTTTCTTCATTGATTTTATTACCACCAATACGGCTTTTTAACTTTCCTCATTAGAAAATTAGTTTCAAGTAAGTGTATAATTCATTTACTCTTATCAGTGTCACTGATATTTTAATTTTATTTTCCTTAAACATGTTCTTAGTTTTAGATAATTCAAATATATTTCTTTCTACCATCATGTATCAGACTCTGTTTCAGGAAAATATGGGTAGGAAACTTGCCGGTTACGTTTTGTTCGAGTGGGGGAGATTGCTGCCAAATGATTTGCCGCGCCTATTCTAAGGCATGTTCCAGTGCGGTTCTTTAACATCAGCTGTTACAACTCCATACCCCCTTTAGAATAAAGTTCTGCTCCGCCTCGATGCATGTAATGAAACATGAATTCTATATAAATGTCGCCACTACATATCTCTTGCTATTAAATACACTGGAGAGCCAAAGAAACTGGTATAGGCGTGCGTATGCAAATAACAGAGGTATGGAACCAATCAGACTAACGCCATGCGGTCGGCAGCTAGATCGGTTACAGCTGCTACAATGGCAGGTTATCAAGATTTAAGTGAGTTTAAACGTGGTTTTATAGTCGGCGCACGAGAGATGGGACATTGCATCTCCGAGGTAGTGATAACATTTGGATGTTCGGGTACGACCTTTTCACGAGTGTACCGTAAATATTGGGAATCCGGTAAAACATCACATCTTCGACATCGCTGTGGCCGGAAAAATATCGTGAAAGAATGGGACATACGAAGACTGACGAGAATCATTAAACGTGACAGACGTGCAACCCTTTCTCAAATTGGCGCAGATTGGATTTGTGGACTGCCCTGCAGGATTCATGGCGTGAATTGACTCATGCATACCTTCAGACATTAGTCGTGTTCATGCCACGTCGTCTTGCGGCACTTCTTTGGGTTCGGGGGGAGAAGGGTAACTACACGATATTAGGCAGGTGTACCAGTTTATTTTTGGCTCTTCAGTGTATTTTAAATGTGTAAACATGACCGGGAACGTATCATGAAGAAAGTATGGCAAGATATAATAAAGTGTTAATAAAAAAAATATATAGGTCATATCGCTTTCGCTTGATTAACGACATTTAACATCTGTTTAAATTAGACACACTTCTCAATTTTGCCACTATGAAAGAATACACGCGTTGAAAAGGGTTGTGGTGCTAATTTCATACATCAGTGACCTGGTGTCACATGTCTTCTTGCCCCGCCGGTCAAATGCTTGCCGTTTCGAACTATACGTATATTTTCACTGATCACGGTTAAATATACGCGTTTACAGACTGTTCTAATGTTTCAGTTAACTGTGAATGTAAAATAAATGGGTGAAGGTTTTTTTTTTCTTACGTGTCGTTTGGTATGTTTTCGAATATGGTATCCTATAAGGTGGTTTCTTCACACTTTTAGAATCTAACCTTTGAAAAGTCACCCCATTTAAGATGCATTTGGTTGTTTCCTAAATACGGCATGTACCACAACCGTTTTATACTTGACTTAACATGCATAAAACACATTTAAGGTAAATTATTTTTTAACTGAACTTTAATTTTTATTTTATCTAGAAATTATAATAAATTAATGTAATGTAAGCAAAAACTGAAAATATAGGTTTTTTGGTGTTATCTAGCAAGGAATAGTTCGTATGCAAGATGTTATTACTGTGCGTGGGCAGGAATGCGATGCATCGTCCGTCCCTTTGGTGTAATTTTCTGGACTCGGTTAAGCTCGGTTAGCATGAGGTGGAGGGATATCCTGGAAGCAGAACATTATCAGGGTTTCAGAGGAATTTGGAAGAAACCGTGAGAGGACCATGTACGCCAACAGTAGTTTGAAATACTAATTTCTAACCGAGCGTGTACTCGCCCCGTCACAAGTGGGCTGCAAAAAGAGACCACGTTCTCTCGTTCGTAACGGTCGGCACGAGGCAGAAGGAAATTGAGAACACAAGAAGGAAAAATAGCACGGAGTATGGGAGCCCCTGGCAGATACGTCCGCGCCATTACACGGCGTCCATGTGTTAGCTAGTCCGTATTCGCTCGCCGATATTTCACCGGGCTGCCGTGACCAGATGCCGGGCGCGGAGACCTGAAAGCGGCAGCAGATGTGTGTGCGGAACCCCCGTCGATGTTTTAACCCGCGTGAGCGATGGGAACTGAACGAGGAAAGCAGTGACGTGTGATGACTTCCTGCAGGCGTTCAAACACTGCGAGAACAGATATCGAAACTGTGCCAGTTGCGTTGGCACTTGTTTAATATAAATGTCATTTAATTAGTTTCGTTCTTATTTAATTGGTATTTCACCACATAATATTTTTTTTATTAGAACGTGCTCTAGTTATGCTAAATATATTCGTTTATTCAATTTGAAGTTGTAAAACAAACTCTATCTTCTAAAGTTGTGTAATATTAAAATATTTTCCTGTTTTTTGTTTAATACTATTTGTTTAAAAAAATTATAATATTAAAGTTTATGAATTATTTACCCCCATAATATTGTGTAAATTCCTAATATCAGTTAGCAAAATCAAAAACCTCATTTGATTATTATTAAAGGTCTTTCTNTGTGAGGAAATTTAATAGCAATTTTTCACTTTTGCCAAAACTGTTGAAATTTTGTAGTTGCAACTCGCACGACGTCAAGGACCTGTAATGCTGGACAAGGACACACGACGATTTACAACTGAAGTGAAAAAAGTTTTGCAGATTAAGTATATACACTTTTCTTAATGCAGTTCAAGTACCCAGTTTGTGTACTTTCTTCATTGATTTGATAACCACCAATACGGCTTTTTAACTTTCCTCATTAGAAAATTAGTTTCAAGTAATAGTATAATTCATTTACTCTTATCAGTGTCACTGATATTTTAATTTTATTTTCCTTAAAAATTTTCTTAGTTTTAGATAATTGAAATATATATTTCTTTCTACCATCATGTATCAGACTCTGTTTCTGGAAAATATGGGTAGGAAACTTGCCGGTTACGTTTTGTTCGAGTGGGGGAGATTGCTGCCAAATGATTTGCCGCGNAGGAAAATATGGGTAGGAAACTTGCCGGTTACGTTTTGTTCGAGTGGGGGAGATTGCTGCCAAATGATTTGCCGCGCCTATTCTAAGGCATGTTCCAGTGCGGTTCTTTAACATCAGCTGTTACAACTCCATACCCCCTTTAGAATAAAGTTCTGCTCCGCCTCGATGCATGTAATGAAACATGAATTCTATATAAATGTCGCCACTACATATCTCTTGCTATTAAATACACTGGAGAGCCAAAGAAACTGGTNAAACATGAATTCTATATAAATGTCGCCACTACATATCTCTTGCTATTAAATACACTGGAGAGCCAAAGAAACTGGTGTAGGCGTGCGTATGCATCTAACAGAGGTATGGAACCAATCATAGTAACGCCATGCGGTCGGCAGCTAGATCGGTTACTGCTGCTTCAATGGCAGGTTATCAAAATTTAAGTGAGTTTAAACGTGGTGTTATAGTCGGCGCACGAGAGATGGGACATTGCATCTCCGAGGTAGTTAAACATTTGGATGTTCGGGTACGACCTTTTCACGAGTGTACCGTAAATATTGGGAATCCGGTAAAACATCACATCTTCGACATCGCTGTGGCCGGAAAAATATCGTGAAAGAATGGGACATACGAAGACTGACGAGAATCATTAAACGTGACAGACGTGCAACCCTTTCTCAAATTGGCGCAGATTGGATTTGTGGACTGCCCTGCAGGATTCATGGCGTGAATTGACTCATGCATACCTTCAGACATTAGTCGTGTTCATGCCACGTCGTCTTGCGGCACTTCTTTGGGTTCGGGGGGAGAAGAGTAACTACACGATATTAGGCAGGTGTACCAGTTTTTTTTTGGCTCTTCAGTGTATTTTAAATGTGTAAACATGACCGGGAACGCATCATGAAGAAAGTATGGCAAGATATAATAAAGTGTTAATAAAAAAAATATATAAGTCATATCGCTTTCGCTTGATTAACGACAGGTAACATCTGTTTAAATTAGACACACTTCTCAATTTTGCCACTATGATAGAATACACGCGTTCAAAAGGGTTGCGGTGCTAATTTCATACATCAGTCACCTGGTGTCACATATCTTCTTACCCCGCCGGTCAAATGCTTGCCGTTTCGAATTATACGTATATTTTCACGGATTCTCCAGTGATCACGGTTAAATATACGCGTTTACAGACCGTTCTAATGTTTCAGTTAACTGTGAATGTCAAATAAATGGGTGAAGGTTTTTTTTTTCTTACGTGTCGTTTGGTATGTTTTCGAATATGGTATCCTATAAGGTGGTTTCTTCACACTTTTAGAATCTAACCTTTGAAAAGTCACCCCATTTATAATGCATTTGGTTGTTTTCTAAATACGGCATGTACCACAACCGTTTCATACTTGAGTTAACATGCATAAAAATTATTTTAAGTAACATACTGTTTAATTAAACTTCAATTTTTATTTTATTTATAAATTACATTTAAGTAAAATAATGTAAGTGAAAACAGAGAATATAGGTTTTTTGGTGTTATCTAGCAAGGAATAGTTCGTATGCAAGATGTTATTACTGTGCGTGGGCAGGAATGCGATGCATCGTCCGTCCCTTTGGTGTAATTTTCTGGACTCGGTTAAGCTTGGTTAGCATAAGGTGGAGGGATATCCTGGAAGTAGAACATTATCAGGGTTTCAGAGAAGTCGGAAGAAACCCCGAATAGACTATGCACCCCAACGGTAGTTTGCAATACTAATTTCTAAACGAGCATGTACTCGCCCCGTCACAAGTGGGCTGCAAAAAGAGACCACGTTCTCTCGTTCGTAACGGTCGGCACGAGGCAGAAGGAAATTGAGAACACAAGAAGGAAAAATAGCACGGAGTATGAGAGCCCCTGGCAGATACGTCCGCGCCATTACACGGCGTCCATGTGTTAGCTAGTCCGTATTCGCTCGCCGATATTTCACCGGGCTGCCGTGACCAGATGCCGGGCGCGGAGACCTGAAAGCGGCAGCAGATGTGTGTGCGGAACCCCCGTCGATGTTTTAACCCGCGTGAGCGATGGGAACTGAACGAGGAAAGCAGTGATGTGTGATAACTTCCTGCAGGCGTTCAAACACTGCGAGAACAGATATCGAAACTGTGCCAGTTGCGTTGGCACTTATTTCATATAAATGTAATTTAATTAGTTTCGTTCTTATTTCATTAGTATTTCACCACATCATTTTTTTTTATTAGAACGTGCTCTAGTTATGCTTAATATATTCGTTTATTCAATTTGAAGTTGTAAAACAAACTCTATCTTCTAAAGTTGTGTAATATTAAAATATTTTCCTGTTTTTTGTTTAATACTATTTGTTTAAAAAAATTATAATATTAAAGTTTATGAATTATTTACCCACATAATATTGTGTAAATTCCTAATATCAGTTAGCAAAATCAAAAACCTCATTTGATTATTATTAAAGGTCTTTCTCAACTTTCGAGTTATGAATCGATTATTCGCGCGAGACCAGGAAGTTTGGAGCATACCTCGGTATATATAGGTTTTCGCTAAGGTTATTTCCTTCTTCGTTTTCTCGCCGTACAGCGTGTAGTCAGCTCAATATATTATCTTGGGGAATCTTTCTTAATCTTTGTGAAGAGATAGAAATTTTATCCGCGGTTTTGGGCAAGTGTGTTTGCGGAAGTTTTATTTTATTCTGCAGTGATCTTATTGAGTGTTTACAATCCTTTTTCAAGATTTTATATATTTTTTTGTAGCATAACGGCTTACCGTTTCTCATGACGGCATAACCTCGTGGCCAATGGGACGTGAGCTGCTCACCAATTCGTAGCGTGGTCGTTTTGGAAAAAGATTCCACTTTTTTGGCCAGCACCGCAGTAACGTCAGTGATGTTTCCGCCTTCCAAGTAACCTCTAATGATGTTACAAAAATGATTTTTGTTATAATGTAGAATTTGAAACATAGGGAATATTGACAATGGCTTTCATTTTTATCTCAATTATTATCATACCTAATAATACAATTTTTTTACTATAATATACTGTAGATGACAAAACCAAATTTTTAACTACACCATAAGTGAACCATATATACAGGCTGATTCTAAAATCATGGGACAAATACTGAGGGGTGGTAGAGCTCTCTAAAACAAACAATTATTGTATAGGAATATATGGGCGGGAGGGACGCGTTGAGGCACAAACACAAAAATAACACATGAAATGCAACACATTGTTTATTTATAACGTCGCCGCTAAATGCCTTTCTACAGCAATGTTTATAATAATTGCTCAACATTGCTACCACCAACAGTAATGCAAGCTTGGTAGCGTCGGTGGAGTGATTGGCGAACAGATTCAAATACGCCGGGTATTTCACGCACGCCACCATTGTCAGCCAATCACGCCATACGTAGAGGTCGCCAAGCATGCGTGACTGTTGGTAGGTGCATTTCCAGCAACGGTTTTAACATTTTCTGTGCGGAATCACTCGTTAAGTATGCTGCTAATAAACATTTATGTTTCCGTTAATGTGTTATTTATTTGTTTTTGTCCCTCAACGCGTCACTTACGCCCATACATTCCTATACAACAATTGTTTGTTTTAGTGAGCTCTACCACCCCTCAATGTGTGTCCCATGATTTAAGAATCATGCTGTATATATATATATCTTTTGTAATAAGTAAAATAGGAGAATGCTCATATTGTTGGTTTTCACACAGGTATATAGATCCCACCTTCAATTTATGTTCCATCCTTGTGTTGTAACGAGAGTACTTAAGGGTGCTCAAGTTCACAAGATGTGTGCTGTACTTAAGTGGACAAAGATAATGTTTCTTTAATACAATCATTGAGCCTCCCCGAGGCACCCTCATTTTGTAGGTGTGTTGTGGCTGGCTGACGGGTTCTCCCACCCCTACTGCGGTGTGCTGTGATTGACCAGTCCTCGGTTCGAGCTCCGTTGAGGATAAGGCAAACATAAATTTATTTATATTGATAAATTTATTAATACTGACATAAACATTGCTTCTATTCCCGTTGAGGGCAGTTTATGCGTAAGTAAGTTTGTATTGGGTTAGTCTTTAGTTTGAATCCCACCAAGGTTAAAACATAATTACATTTATACTGAGATAGTCCTTAGTTCGATCCCCATCGATCCCCGGTGAGGGTAACTACGTGTGTACCGATTTAGTACTTTGTTTGACTCCTGTCGAGGGTAAGTAAATAGTAATAAAGTTATTCACACACTCCGTAGAAGGAAATTAAAGCATTATTACAGAGGGCAATTACATTTGAGCAACTACTTGTAATTACACATCCAAGCTATAAGAGAGCCATTACATAATGAACTCCATCACCTTGTTATTAATCCCAAAAAAATAATTTGAAATAATTGCTTATCAAGAGTAAATACATAGAAAAATGTAGGGACGAACTACACAACCAAGCCGCTTGGAGCCTGGATGCAAACTGAATATAAAACATAAATAACATTTGTTTAAAACCCCACAATCTTAAACCTTAAATAACATGGAAATATAAAAAAAAGTAATGTAATTTTTACCAAACTTTGCGTTAAAAACATGTGATTTTAATCCTAATTGTAAAGAACATCTTTAATCTAAGTATATCGTTTAAATAACACCCCCACATCCACGCTGATATCGTAGCGGAATATAACTTTAACCAAGAATAAATCCCGAGGAACTCACAAGTTTCCTAGTGGAGATTCCCTTCCGTCGGGCGAGAGTGTTGACATTCATCCCGCTAGGACCGCTGTGCAGCGCAGAGACTCAGTCGACCAGCAGACGTGAGCGAACGAACAACGGGTCGCTACCTGAGGAATTGCGATGGGAACCGGTAAGAAAGACGAGGGCCGAGCGTTGTTCAATTGAATGCCGATAGGCGCGCGGAGATCGTGGCGGGGTGACAACATTCCTTACCCAGAAGCCGAAGTTATCACCGCATCGAGACCCTCTCTTATAAAAGAGTAGCTGTGGCGGGGGGCGAGGAAAACAGTCACAGCGCTCGAGGGTCCCTTTGGCATCCATCTCCGCGTCTAGCTCACATCGCCTACCGCTTGTAGGCCGGCCTGTTCTCCTTGCTCACCCGTGTCAAGGAACACAAAAATAACACCAAACCAGGGGGAAACAGAAAAATTTTAACTAGCTGAACAACCCTGGTCAAATAATCACAGGATTATGTGGGAAAATTATGTACCCATAGCCAAACAGCAAAATGCCATAAAAAGAAAAATCAAATAACCGATATTAAAAAACTGCAACAGTTATTCCATTATTCAACAGAGCATAGAATTAAAGGGAAAATGGCTACCAATAATTAAAAACTACGTTTTGTTTTTGAAGATGAATAATTACACTTCAAATTACACCTGTATTTCCACTCAACAGTACATACACTCCATAGGCTGCATCTCGGCCCAACCAGCAAGGACTCTTCCAAGCACCACGAATCAGAGACTAGCTGCCCTTCTATTGGTTCGCTCGGAACAGTGCCAGTATCGTATATATACTCCCTGTTTTTCCCCCGTCGTGAAGGCATATTGTATTTTTGTGTTATGTTCGTCACCCTGTGTCTTCTCTGCTGATTTATCTAGTATTTTTTTCTCGTTATTTAAGTGGTTCCTGTGTTGGCCGAAGTGATTCATTTATTTGGTTTTATAATTTGACGACGAATACTTTTCCTGACTTGTGTTTCATTGTGGTTTTTGTCCTATTCTTGTGTGTGTTTTCAGTTTTATTGTTCAGCTGCGTCCACTGATATTGTTTTTTGCACTGTTGTGTTTACTCTTGTGTTGTTTTCGTTGTCATCATACTGATGTCTTTTCTTTTGGTTGGCTTTCGTTGTCTGTACTGTTTTGTAATAATGAGTTGTTCGTCAACTATTTGTCATTTTAGTTATACGTATACATTTTTATTTTTCACTGACAGGGAAAGAGCTTCCATTATTAGTCGTTTTAATTATAAACATATTAATTTTTCACTGACAAGGAAACCGCTTTTATTATTTGCCGTTTTAATTATAAACATATTAATTTTTTACTGACAAGGAAACCGCTTTTTTAATTATCTGTCTGGGGTGTTGTGAAAGTTTTATTTGTCTTTTTTCCTCCTGAGTTCTGTATGTGTGTGCGAATTTTTATTTAGTCTCATGGTCGGCAATAGACACGGTCCAATCAAACCATCATATCAACATGAACTCACCATAGCCATTAACATTCAAAGATAAAAAATGAGATATCAGATTTTTATTCTAAGCCATCGTTGTGTATTTGAAAACTGTGGGGAAAATCGTTTATAAACATTTTAACATTCATTCAGCGTAACGCGATTTTATCCGGAATGTCAGACAAAACTTTGTAGTTAATTTGAAATTTTAAATTACAATATAAATTAAGTGAAATTCTTCGGTGAACTGAAAACATTATAATTGAAAACCACAGAGGACATACCTGATAAGTAAAATTTTGTTAATTTATAGGAGAGCGATGTTAAGTTTATAAATGGTTATTTTCTTCTTCTGTATGCTAATATTTGAGTGTGTTGTATCTTGTNCAGGAGAGCGATGTTAAGTTTATAAATGGTTATTTTCTTCTTCTGTATGCTAATATTTGAGTGTGTTGTATCTTGTGAATGATTAATTTCTTACTATTGTTGTAACATCAGTAGAAAACATCATATCGAAACAAACAAATTGCAAAAAAAAAAAAAAAACAGGAAATCGAAAAAAAAATGGAATTGTTAGGTTATTCCACTGTGGTCTTCAATTAATACTTTGTGAATACTTTTGTAATTAGAAAAAATGCTGTTTAATAAAAATTAAACCGGATATATTAACGATTTCTGTAAAGTAGTGGTGGTCACAAAAATATTCTATTTAAACATCGATTGACGAAAACACAATGGCAAATTCACGGGTTTTCTCGGAGTGCTTTCGTGTCTTTCATTATTTTACAGAGTGGTCCGCCTAACTTGGACACCCCCAAAATTTCCGAAACGGTCGCAGATCACGAAATGCGGTTTTCGCGAAATGAAATTTCGTACTGTGGCAAGTAATTTGCTGCAATGTAACTATTCATAGCTCGTGTATGGACAGAAATAATTAAACCACATATTATTTTGCCCCCCGGAAACATACATTTATTTCAACGGCATCTGAAAACACGT
>NQII01003399.1:245567-267192 GCA_002778355.1 Clitarchus hookeri | reverse complement strand
GTGGGTGTGAACCAAATGGGCCAGACCTCCAGACCCAGTCTGTCACTCTTTCTGGCGACAGTTCAGCACGGTGGAAGAGTGAATGGACTGGACTGACTGACTAACTGCATTGTGGTTGTGACCTAATGGTTGGGTCTCTACTGTACTGCATACCAGGTGCACAGTATGGATGGCCGTCTAATGTGTATTGTTTTGACGTACGTGCACCTGGTTAAGGGAGCCCGCAGTCTTACACTAGGCCCGGAAAATAGATTGGCAATGCCTCAGTCTCCTGCTCTTCCCACCAGGGAAGTTGGAGTTACAGTCACCCTTAGCAATGAGTACTCAGAAGTTAATAGAAGACGTGTTTATTCCGAGAGGAATAACACGGTGGCCCCTACTAACTCCTAATTTACTAAGAACTGTACGGAAGTTCACCTATTCAAACCAGGTGAGGGGGACCTAGGTCTGAACTAACAAAGCAGATGCGGCTAGGTAGCTATTATACTCGCTAACCCTAACTAACTCAATGCTTGTTGTCTAGAAGGGACTCTGGTACCACTACGAGAAGGGTAGTGCGTGTAGAAAAGAGGTGTTAACTTCTTTGGGGGCTTCTGGTGAAGGTCTTGAAGAGCGTCTGGTAGGTCGCGAAGACGTTGGTGTTAGCAGAGANAGAAGAGTAGTGGGTGTAGAAAAGGGGTGTTAACTTCTTTGGGGGCTTCTGGTGAAGGTCTTGAAGAGCGTCTGGTAGGTCGCGAAGACGTTGGTGTTAGCAGAGAGCTCCAGCACTTGAAGTGGTTGAGCAAGCTTCTTAGAATGAACTGCCTTTCTGCAACTGTGCACGGATATATATATTACACCTGCCCATGGGCTTTCTTGGTTGCGGGGGTGGTGGGGTGAGCTCCCTCTCCCGTGGGTGGAACTGCCATCTCTCGGTCCATGGCGAAACAGGCATCTGTGTCTTGCGGGGTTGCATGTGCGGCAAGAGCTTAGGAGCGCTAGGCTGGCTTCTATCACACTAGAGGGGTTGGCATGGCATCTNTTGCATGTGCGGCAAGAGCTTAGGAGCGCTAGGCTGGCTTCTATCACACTAGAGGGGTTGGCATGGCATCTGATAATGTAAATTTACTTGGCTGCCTTTATCCGTGAGTGCCATTGCGTCTAGAGGCGTGCTGGGGGATCCTGGATGCAAGTTGTTTGGGGTTCACACTCCGTCTGGGTTACGTAATTATGTGTGCAGATGAGGCGAAGACGTGTTTGTATTTACCCTATAAAAGAGCGTCATGCGTCAATTTATGTCAGTTGTGTGTTTATTGTAATTATAGTGTAAACTTCTGTAGAAAAAGTAATTTCACATTTACAACCAAAATGTAAAGTTCGTAAATTAAATTAAAAAAGATGTGCCAGTGCAGGTCCGACCTGTATAAAAAAATCGTTTCTGTGCAAGTTGTTAAAGAATTTTATAATTCTGCTAAAATTTCTTCAGCTGATTTAATTAATTTTTACATCATATACATATCTTGATATCCAGAAACTTGGTAAATATGAATATCTTTGTGGCAATTAAAGTTTCCTCAGCATCTATGGTGACAAAAACTTAGGACAATTTCACACATTCATATTAATTAATATGTCCTCTAATGGCTTCTTGAATCTTCAAAAGTACAAAAAAAATTGTTATTGTTTTGTACCTCAACTCTGTGAATGTAGTTCTGACACCACTGTTAATATGGAATTAAATATCTTTAAAAATCTTGGTCATAGAACTCATGATTTATTGTTTCATAATGTTGAGAATGTATTATTAAATCAAAAAAGATTTTCTTCTCATTAAGTTTATTGGTTAGCAGTCAAATATTATGTGGCAACAGTTTGTTGTGTAGAAATGTGTACGTCATCGTCAATTNTGTGTACGTCACCGTCAATTCTTTAGCAATTATCCTAGTGAGCTGCTGATGTTGCCCGCATTAGGAGGAATAGGTTGCTCTAGAAGATCAATTTACAGTTGTTGATTGCCTTGCAGTTTGCTGTTGCCTAAATAATCTGTACAGTTTACATTTTATGTTTTAAATTTTCAATAAAGAATTGATTAAATACGTGTATGTATGCAGAACTAGTGATTTTACACATTTTAAATGTAAGTTTAGCATAAGATATGTGTACACCCACACTTCCGACTGTAAATAACAGCACTAAGAAATGTTTGTTCTGTTAACTGTGGTTAATAAATTTGTTACTCTGTCATTTTGGTTTTGGAGCTGTTGGATATATACACTGGAGAGCCAAAAAACTGGTATAGGCGTGCGTATACAAATAACAGAGGTATGGAACCAATCAGAGTAAAGCGATGTGGTCAGCAGTGCCTATATAAGACAATAAGCGTCTGGCAAAGTTGCTAGATCTGTTACTGCTGCTACAATGTCAGGTTATCAAGATTTAAGTGAGTTTGAACGTGGTGTTATAGTCGGCGCATGAGAAATGGGACACAGCATCTCCGAGGTAGTGATAAAATGTGGATTTTCGTGTACGACCATTTCACGAGTGTACTGTGAATATCGAGAATCCGGTAAAACATCAAATCTTCAACATCACTGCGGCTGGAAAAAGATCGTGTACGAACGGGACAGACGACGACTGACGAGAATCATTAAACGTGATAGACATGCAACCCTTTCTCAAATTGGCGCAGATTTCAATGCTGGGGCATCAACAAGTGCCAGTGTGCGAACTATTCAACGGACCATCATTGATATGGGCTTTCGGAGCCGAAGGCCCACTCGTGTACCGTTGTTGACTGCACGACACAAAGCTTTATGCCTCACCTGGGCCCGCCAACACCGCCATTGGACTGTTGATGACTGGAAACACGTTGCCTGGTCTGACGAGTCTCGTTTCCAATTGCATCTGGCAGATGGACGTGTACGGGTATGGAGACATCCTCATGAATCCATGGACCCTACATGTCAACATGTTCAAGCTGGTGGAGGCTCTGTCATGGTATGGGGCGTGTGCAGTTGGCATAAAATAGGACCCCTGATACGTCTAGATACGACTCTGACAGGTGACAGATACGTGAGCATCCTGTCCGATCACCTGCACCCATTCATGTCCATTGTGCATTCCGACAGACATGGACAATTCCAGCAGGACAATGCGACACCCCACATGTCGAGAGTTGCTACCGAGTGGCTCCAGGAACACTCTTCTGACTTTAGACAGTTCCACTGGCCACCTAAATCACCAGACATGAACATTATTGAACATATCTGGGATGCCTTGCAACGTGCTGTTCTGAAGAGATCTCCACCGCCTCGCACTCCTATAAATTTGTGGACTGCCCTGCAGGATGGTGTGAATTGCCCCCTGCATACCTTCAGATGTTAGTAGAGTCCATGCCACGTCGTCTTGTGGCACCTCTGCGTGCTTGCTGGGGCTCTACACGATATTAGGCAGGTGTCCAGTTTTTTTGGCTCTTCAGTGTACTATCCCACAATTTCCCATTGTACACAATAGTCCATACTGACTCAGTATATGTGAGTTAGCCACCAGGTAGAATGGCATGGTAATGTAAAGGATATAATTTTGTCTGCTGTAAATAAAACTTCATAGCTGCTTAATTTTTTTGTTGTACAAGGTCCTGTTTTTAAGTAATAATTTTCAACCAATTGGTTTGATCCAACCAAAAGTACTCGTTACTGGAGTTTATTTGGAGTCTTACTGTACCTGGAACCAGCGTACTTGGTAGCCAGTGACAGTTGACTAGCCACGAGGGTCACATGATATTGATGTAACTGTGTCACTGGAAACTTCATAGCAAGACTTACTGTACCATAAGATGGTGTTTGAAAAGAATTCTTCAGTATTGAATACTGTATTTAGGGAACGGTTAAAAAATAATTTGTGGNCCATAAGATGGTGTTTGAAAAGAATTCTTCAGTATTGAATACTGTATTTAGGGAACGGTTAAAAAATAATTTGTGGTTGGTAATAGATCATTAGGATTAGTGTTATATGTTACTTTCGCAGTGCAGGCCAATTCATAATTTTTGCTTAGAGTCAATGAACAATATGTGCAGAAAATATTGGTGTTTGTCTTACAGAGTGTTACCATGACGTATTGAAGAAGTGCCAAGAGATGGAGGCTTTACTTAATCAAAATGCAACAATTCATCCAAGTACTCCAGTCGTCGATAATCTAAGGTAATTAATTATTCTCTGTGAAAGACATAAAGCTTTCAGGAAGTTTGTGAATGTTTTAGCTCATGCAAGACGACGCTCATTCACTGAATCCTGTACAGAAATTACTTGTGCAAGGCTGAATCAGGAAGTGTAATCTTTGTTAGTTTTTGATGCAGGCCGTTGCATATTGCATGGAACAAGTGAGTTCATTGGTTCTTGTATGTTTGTCGTGTGACCAACTGCTTAGCAGCCATGGAGGAGGAATAAATCATAAATTTAAGCAGAACAGTAGTGAAACATACTGCTGTCAAGAATTATTCTTCACTTTTAAGAAATTTAGTGGCATTTATGGAAGCACCTGTATACATTAGAACCTCACAGTTGCAACAATTTTTATTAAGATCAACTCTCTTTTAAAACCCATTTTTGTGGAACCGTAAAAAAATTCTGTAAAAAAAAGTTGGAAATTTGAGGGAATTCAGTTGAAAAGTAAGTCGCTATGCATTCCGTTATCTTGTCAAACACTACTTCAAACAGTGCATATCTAAAAATAGATACCACCCCATTTTGTTGTACATATAGGTGTCGGGATGGATCAAAATCTGTAAAATTTTCCAAACTCTCTATTAAGACCATCCCTCAGTGACAACCCTGTTCCTGGAAACCGTGAGGGGTTTTAACAGTGGGACTCTACTGTGCTGTAATATGTACTTAAATTTTGCTCAAAGTTGTCTATACAAACTGCGTTTGAACTTGGTTTTGAATGGTATTTTCTTGATAATCTCATGTGAGAGTTTGCATGCTCAACTTACGCGCAGGTATAACCAACTCTAAATGTGTTATGGACTGTTCACGATTAATTGACACTTTTGAAATAAACTTTCGAAAATTGTCACTCCTCTTACCTGCATAAATGTATTTTAATGGGCACACTGACTGCCATGCGCCCAGTTAGTTTGGTAAAAATGGAGAGAAAGTAGTTCCATGTTTTAATGTTGAATTAAAACGTTTGTGAATATTAAAATATTTTATTTTGCTTTCTGTTTTTTATGTGTATATAACGGTAACAGTTAGCAGATTTGTAAGATTTTTACTCTTCTAATAATTTTACAATTTTACTTGATTGTGACCACGCCCATGGCAATGTAAATTTAACATAAGGTGGAAGAATACACAATGTGCATGCAAGTAGATCATAAGCAGGGCTGTGAAAAGTGCTCAGTTTACAGTGAACAACTTATGCCTGTCCTGCTTGGGACAAAAAACTTTCAAGTCTTTTTTTTATGACTGCGTCATAGGCAGCTGTGTCAGTTGGACATTGACGGCAACCAGGAGGTGGAAGGAGCCAAAGACACCTCGGAGCCAGTGACGTACTGCTTGCAAGCTCTGCTGGCCGTCGAAGTGCTGCAGAACCCTAGCGCAGACACGCAGATGTTCGTCAACGAGGCTCTCATGGTTCAGAGACTAAAGGTATGTTTTCTTGCTACTACATCAATGTTAAACTTTCTTTTCTGGCTGTAGTATTGTACACAAGGTGACTCCAATGTGTGGAACTGGTCAGTTTGATATGTGCAGTCAAATAGTAAATGCTAAATAAATACGTGGTCTTTTGTTACCTGTTCAAGAAGAAGGCAGGGGTGCAGGAATTGACGGTACAGGGGTACATTGCACCCCCCTAAATTTTGTTGATAGGGTACAACATAGCATCTGTATCTCCTGCAGAAGAAAATTTTTGAAGCCATCCAGTTTACAATAAATGAGGAGGGGGGGAGTTACCGGAACAAAGAAATTTTGAATATTGCGATCAAAATCTCCAGAATACTCTTTTCCTTCCCCCGCTGAATTTCAGCAGTCTTTTGATAATTTGGTCTGTGCAGTTTCATCAACTCGGGGTCTCAGCAGGTACNTTCCCCCGCTGAATTTCAGCAGTCTTTTGATAATTTGGTCTGTGCAGTTTCATCAACTCGGGGTCTCAGCAGGTACCTCGCCAATTAAAGACATTCCAGCACCAGAGCTGACATGCAAGAAAGATGAAGAGACAGTACTGTGATGTCTGAATGTGGAGCATGATACTGGTTTTGGCCTGAATTCTCATCTGCTGCAATCCCATGTAGGGTTATCAGACACTCAGGATATAAAATTAAGTCATTCTTGTTGGAAAAGGAAAACATTCATTTAAGAAGGAGGACAAAGGAATTTAATTTGTGCTACAAATAATTTACACTGGAGAATCATATTTGTAAAATTTTTACACACAGATCAGTATTAACAATGTTGAAAAGATGAAAAAAAAAAATTGTTTAATACATTTATTATATTTCAAGAAACAATTTTCGAAAGTTTTATTAGTAGTATAAAATAATGTTTCCATCTTCAGTTAACATAAGAAAACCAATTACTTAAAAAATAAACTTTTATGCTTGCATTTGTTTTCACAGTAAATTGTACGTAATTCACACACTGCAGTATCAAAATAATAAATAATAAAAAAAAAAAAAACCTGCTGTAAACATACAAAACATCAAAGAACATGCAAATGTTTTATATGGTTAACCAAGTGAATGTTGACACCACAGCTGCAAGTTTTGTTGCGCAAGTTCTAGTAATATTAAAATAGTGATTGATAATGTAAACAAACACTATCTTTCTTCTGGATAAAATGCTGGATATATTTGATCACAAAAAATCCACCTGGATGCAAAAAAAGTTTAAGAAGTAGGATTTTCCCTCCTTTTGCTGGACATCTGGTAACTAAAAAAATCAAAAACATTATTGAAAAACAAAAAATATTTCTGCAAATATTTAAATAATTTTCCCCTGTCATAAAATCTAAAAAAAAAATTTTAATTTACAATTTAAAAACAGTAAAAATATTTCACTGGACACTATGTAGCTAATTGGTTAAAACATTTTTGCTGGATAAATTTTTGTGTGTTGTCTGTAATATTCACTTTTTTATATTTATTTGTTGTTCCACTGAAGTGATTAATGTTTACACTTTGTAGTTTTTTTTTGCCATCTAGGAATTGTAGGGTGATGGCACATTACAAGTCAGCCCCTGATGGTTTGGGTGTCTAGTAAATAAATGTATGAAGTTTGTTTGGAAATATTTTCAGAGCTACAGCACCGCTCGCTTGTATTGCGAGATAATTCGCGCTTGTTTAATGAGCTTGAACGATATGATGGGCACCAACGAGGAGTCAAACTGGGGAGCCTTCCTTTTCTTGAAAGTTCCACACATCCTGAGGCAGCTCCACTACACGCTCAGAGGTAAACAAACTTCATGTTATTACTAATGCTAGTGTTGCAGAGGTACGCTGGTTAATGCTTCATGTTCCAATTTACAATGCTTCATATTCCAATTCACATGCTTAATTTTCCTATTTACATTTAGAAATACGGTGGACGTGGCAGTTGCTGGCAAATTTTCTCGGGGTGCTCCAGTTTGCTCCCTTTTGCAGAATCACATTACAATTAATGCATAGAGGTCCCCCAGTCCCTTCTTCTGACTGCCAGGCTTCTTAAAAAAAGTCTCTACTCTTTCCGTGCTCACAGGAGGAGGCCATGTTTTGACGGAGGGCAGCTATGTTGAACCCAGGCCATCGCGTCGGCTGTGAGAATTACTATTATTTTTTTATTTCATTTTGCTTCTATTTACGTGAATGTAATACATTGTAATAAATCAGAAAAGTAAATAAATGTTTCTAAAGAGAACATGGTTAATATTCTTGTCGACAAAAATAATTTTTTTAATGTAATTTTTTTAAATTATTTTGATGGACTGGCAAACTGGCGACAAAGGACTGGTTGTGCGTGGAAAGGGGATAAAGAAATAGAGCTGTTGCAAATAAACAGTATGNCAAACTGGCGACAAAGGACTGGTTGTGCGTGGAAAGGGGATAAAGAAATAGAGCTGTTGCAAATAAACAGTATGGACGCACAGTCTGCGAAAATACTCTTAATTCATTGAGGCAGGAGGCACAATAGTAAAATACTGAAACTTGCACTCGAGAGGACTGTGTTCTGTTCTTCGCCTGGCAATCCTGATTTTAGTTTTCTTTGGTTTCCTGGAATTGCTCCCAAGTAAATGTAGGGATGGGCCCATGCCCATTCCTTTCACGTTTCTGAATGTGTAGTGTTCCCCTACTAATATAAGGCCCTGTTGCTGTTCAGGGTCACTCCAAACACCTAATATGNGTTTCTGAATGTGTAGTGTTCCCCTACTAATATAAGGCCCTGTTGCTGTTCAGGGTCACTCCAAACACCTAATATGTAAATTAATTAAATAAATAAAAATGGGAGAACCTGATAGTCCACATCTACATTTAGGTGCATTCTAGGTCGAGATTGCTGACCACAAACTCTGGCTAATAGCATAGTACTTTTCCGGTATCACCACTGTTTTGTGCTTGGCATCGCAGTAACTAATTCAATGTCCAGGGTNCTAATAGCATAGTACTTTTCCGGTATCACCACTGTTTTGTGCTTGGCATCGCAGTAACTAATTCAATGTCCAGGGTTTGGTACTTGGGTGTTATATTATTAGAAGTTTTTTTTTAATGCAAGTTTGTTTTGTGTTGAAGAAAATTGTATCTTCTCACATAATTGTTACAAATTTTGTACATCAAGGGTTTGACCATTATGTGAATAAGTGGCTAGGTACTTGACAAACAAATTAGCAGTATTTGTTTTCAGTCTAATACTAATTATGTTTTACGTTGGCTTGTGNAGGCTAGGTACTTGACAAACAAATTAGCAGTATTTGTTTTCAGTCTAATACTAATTATGTTTTACGTTGGCTTGTGACATAAATTCTTTGTAAATGACGTAGATTGTCAAATTGTTTATACAGATATCCAATAACTCAGAGTGAAATGTATGGCATTCATTGTACTCTCCTCTCCTTTCACATCTGTGGAGGGGGGGAGCAGTTGCCTAGCGTAACATGTTCTCCACCTCTTGGTCAACCAATGGGAGGTGGATGTAGACTATTTTTGGGCATACTCCGTTGTGGCTTGTCACAGCCGGGTGAAACACTGCTTCCTCCCCTTATACACATGGTGAGAAGAGAATTTGTTGCCTAGCAACTGCAACGAGATCCTCCCTCTCAGCTGGTCTGTGTGAGGCAAGTAGCCTCCACACAGGGTCCCATTTGCATTCTNGAACATGCAAATGTTTTATATGGTTAACCAAGTGAATGTTGACACCACAGCTGCAAGTTTTGTTGCGCAAGTTCTAGTAATATTAAAATAGTGGTTGATAATGTAAACAAACACCATCTTTCATCTGGCTAAAATGCTGGATATATTTGATCACAAAAAATCCACCTGGATGCAAAAAAAGTTTAAGAAGTAGGATTTTCCCTCCNTAAAATGCTGGATATATTTGATCACAAAAAATCCACCTGGATGCAAAAAAAGTTTAAGAAGTAGGATTTTCCCTCCTTTTGCTGGACATCTGGTAACTAAAAAAATCAAAAACATTATTGAAAAANAAGTTTAAGAAGTAGGATTTTCCCTCCTTTTGCTGGACATCTGGTAACTAAAAAAATCAAAAACATTATTGAAAAAAAAAAAATATTTCTGCAAATATTTAAATAATTTTCCCCTGTCATAAAATCTAAAAAAAAAATTTTAATTTACAATTTAAAAACAGTAAAAATATTTCACTGGACACTATGTAGCTAATTGGTTAAAACATTTTTGCTGGATAAATTTTCTTGTGTTGTCTGTAATATTCACTTTTTTATATTTATTTGTTGTTCCACTGAGGTGATTAGTGTTTACACTTTGTAGTTTTTTTTTGCCATCTAGGAATTGTAGGGTGCTGGCACATTACAAGTCAGCCCCTGATGGTTTGGGTGTCTAGTAAATAAATGTATGAAGTTTGTTTGGAAATATTTTCAGAGCTACAGCACCGCTCGCTTGTATTGCGAGATAATTCGCGCTTGTTTAATGAGCTTGAACGATATGATGGGCACCAACGAGGAGTCAAACTGGGGAGCCTTCCTTTTCTTGAAAGTTCCACACATCCTGAGGCAGCTCCACTACACGCTCAGAGGTAAACAAACTTCATGTTATTACTAATGCTAGTGTTGCGGAGGTGCGCTGGTCAATGCTTCGTGTTCCAATTCACACGCTTAATTTTCCTATTTACATTTAGAAATACGGTGGACGTGGCAGTTGCTGGCAAATTTTCTCGGGGTGCTCCAGTTTGCTCCCTTTTGCAGAATCACATTACAATTAATGCATAGAGGTCCCCCAGTCCCTTCTTCTGACTGCCAGGCTTCTTAAAAAAAGTCTCTACTCTTTCCGTGCTCACAGGAGGAGGCCATGTTTTGACGGAGGGCAGCTATGTTGAACCCAGGCCATCGCGTCGGCTGTGAGAATTACTATTATTTTTTATTTCATTTTGCTTCTATGTACGTGAATGTAATACAGTGTAATAAATCAGAAAAGTAAATAAATGTTCCTAAAGAGAACATGGGTAATATTCTTGTCGACAAAAATAATTTTTTTAATGTTATTTTTTTAAATTATTTTGATCGACTCGCAAACTGGCGACAAAGGACTGGTTGTGCGTGGAAAGGGGATAAAGAAATAGAGCTGTTGCAAATAAACAGTATGGATGCACAGTCTGCGAAAATACTCTTAATTCATTGAGGCAGGAGGCACAATAGTAAAACACAGAAACTTGCACTCGAGAGGACTGTGTTCTGTTCTTCGTCTGGCAATCCTGATTTTAGTTTTCTGTGGTTTCCCAGAACTACTCCCAAGTAAATGTAGGGATGGGTCCAGACCCATTCCTTTCACATTTCTGAATGTGTAGTGTTCCCCTACTAATATAAGGCCCTGTTGCTGTTCAGGGTCACTCCAAACACCTAATATGTAAATTAATTAAATAAATAAAAATGGGAGAACCTGATAGTCCACATCTACATTTAGGTGCATTCTAGGTCGAGATTGCTGACCACAAACTCTGGCTAATAGCATAGTACTTTTCCGGTATCACCACTGTTTTGTGCTTGGCATCGCAGTAACTAATTCAATGTCCAGGGTGTGGTACTTGGGTGTTATACAATTTGAATTTTTTATTTTAATGCAAGTTTGTTTTGTGTTGAAGAAAATGGTATCTTCTCACATAATTGTTACAAATTTTATAGATCAGGGGTTTGACCATTATGTGAATAAGAGGCTAGGTACTTGACAAACAAATTAGCAGTATTTGTTTTCAGTCTAATACTAATTATGTTTTACGTTGGCTTGTGACATAAATTCTTTGTAAATGACGTAGATTGTCAAATTGTTTATACAGATATCCAATAACTCAGAGTGAAATGTATGGCATTCATTGTACTCTCCTCTCCTTTCACATCTGTGGAGGGGGGGAGCAGTTGCCTAGCGTAACATGTTCTCCACCTCTTGGTCAACCAATGGGAGGTGGATGTAGACTATTTTTGGGCATACTCCGTTGTGGCTTGTCACAGCCGGGTGAAACACTGCTTCCTCCCCTTATACACATGGTGAGAAGAGAATTTGTTGCCTAGCAACTGCAACGAGATCCTCCCTCTCAGCTGGTCTGTGTGAGGCAAGTAGCCTCCACACAGGGTCCCATTTGCATTCTAATACTGCGTGACTACCCAAATAAAATGTGGGTCTATGATTCTTCAGGAAGGAGAGAAACACTTTGGTCGATGCCAGCTACCTTTGGCTACGGCTCGTCGCAGCATGGACCACTTTGACTTTTCTCATCCAGCTCGGTGAAAGGGGTGGCTGACAGAGATCACCTTCCTGCCGTATTTGTGATGGAGGGAGCGTAGATGCATTTCTACATGTTCTTGCATTGCTAGGAGTGCCTAAACACAAACTGCAACTTTTAGTTTGTTTTTTTTTCTGCTTTCCCAAAATTGAAAAATTATGGTGCAACTATTACATGATGATGATTATACAATAAAACATGGTAAGCATTTGGTAACCTGACAGCTTGCAGCAGTGAACTTGGCAGCTGCCATGTCTCAGGATGACCTGTTTACAAAGTCTTGAAATTTCATTGCAGTGAATGACTCTTGCAAGGTGGTTGTTGTTTTTGCATGTTTGTAGGATGTGTGAAGCCCTATGCTTGTTTTGTGTGTCCCACAGGTGAGAACTGCGAAGAGAAGCAGGACTTCTCCCAGGATGTTGTGGATGCCTTTGATTTGCTGCTCCAGTACACACCGCTGCTGGACGTCATGGATGTGAAGTGTAGCAGCAACTGCATAGAGTGCCTTCTAAACGAACTAGTGAAAATAGGCNGCTGCTGGACGTCATGGATGTGAAGTGTAGCAGCAACTGCATAGAGTGCCTTCTAAACGAACTAGTGAAAATAGGCCTAGTCAACGAAACCCACGTCGCTCAGTATAATGCCAAAAGGTAAGGTCACCAAAGGCACTGCTATCTAAAGAGAAAATTTTTTTTTTTGTTTTTGGTGAGGAGGAAAAATATATATTATATATATTGTGATGCGTGACACTCTTTGATAAGTAAATATAAACATGACTTTGCCTCATCTGCGCATGGAATCACGTAACCCGGGCGGGGTTTGAACCTCAAACAAATTGCATTCATAGTCTACCAGCATGCCCCTAGTCGCGGGGGCACTCAAGGACAAAGGCAGCCAAGTTAGTTCGTCTTATCAGATGTCACGCCAACCCCTCTAGTGTGACAGAAGCCAGTCTAGCGTGCCAGCTCAGTGCCTAAGTTCACGTTGCAGATGCAATTCCATATGACAATGACAGGGACACCTGCTTTCGCCATGGACAGAGAGATAGCACCAAGAGCGCAGATGTGTCCTTGGGAGGAGGAGCTCACCTTGCCACCCCCACATCGCAGAGAGCCCGCAGGCAGGTGGAACATATGTCCATGTATAGCCACAGAACGGCAGTTCATTCTCAGCAGCTCACTCCACCACTTACATTGCTTGAGCTTTCTTCTAACACCAACGTCTTCACGATCTACCAGACGCTCTTCAAGACCTTCACCAGAAGCCACCGAAGAAGTCAACACCTCTTTTCTACACCCACTACCCTTCTGGTAGTGGTACCTGAGTCCCTTCTGAACAACAAGCATCGAGTTAGTTAGGGNTCTACACCCACTACCCTTCTGGTAGTGGTACCTGAGTCCCTTCTGAACAACAAGCATCGAGTTAGTTAGGGTTAGCAAGTATAATAGTTACCAAGCCGCATCTGCTTTGTTAGTTCAGACCTAGGTCCCCTTCACCTGGTTTGCATAGGGTAACTTCCATTACGGTTTGCGTAGGGTAACTTCTGTTACAGTTCTTGGTAAATTAGGTATGGTAAATTAGTATGGGCAACCGTATTATTACTCTTGCAATAAACACGTCTTCTATTAACGTCCGAGTGCCCATTGCTAAGGGTGACTGTAACTCCAACTTCCGTAGACGTCAGCTCTCCAGGGAAGAGCAGGGAACCGCGGCATTCCCAACCTATTTTCCAAACCTAGTGTCGTACTGTGGGCTCCCTTAACCGGGTGCATGTATGTAATAACAATACACATTAGACGGCCACCCACACTGTGCACCTGGTGTGCAGTATGGTAGAGCCCCAACCATTACATCACAACCACAAGGCGATTAGTCAGTCAGTCTAGTCCATTCACTCAGCCACAGAGCTGAACTATCTCCAGAAAGACAGACACACTGGGTCTAGAGGTCTAGCCCCTTTGGTCCACACCCATGTATGTCATTGTCAGACTTCTGGGTTTAACCCACTGCGCTGAACTGTCGCCAGTTAAAGTACTCGGGTACGACTCTGGTTGGCTCGGCCTTGTCTTGGCTCAACACTTAGTTAGGGTACTTCGTCGCCTGCTACTCTCTTGCGTGGCCGACCGTAGAACCCACCTACATGCCTTAAACCCGTAGGAGTTGTATCAGGTTGCGTATTAGATAGGCAGTTACCAACTCCAAGCTTAACTTGGGCTGTGACCCAGCCTCAACTTAACTTTGCAGCATAACCCCCCAGGAAAGAGCTCAAGCTGCCCGACAGTTGGAGAGACCTCACCTCCCAGCTCCCTCCTACTTACTTCAGCCCCCACATCTAAGACCGCTGGAAACCACATACCCTCGTCGCCGCTCTCCGCCAAGGACTCAACTTACCACTGTGTCTCGCAAACCCGTGGTGCCACCTCAGCCAAGCCAGCAATCCTCCTCGGGCCTCTATCTGCATCTCTCGCCGCAGTACCACCTTCGTCACGAGCCTGGGCTCGAACTCCATTAGAAGCCAACCCCAGCTGAAGCAGAGCCAGGAGCAATCCTGGGAAACACCCGTCAAAGGTAAACCAGTTGCGGTGTGCAGGTCAGTAATATGTAAGGCTATTCGGCACACTCCAGACTTCGTACCAAGCCGCCAAACCAAGGGCCTCAGGTTGTATACCGGCCATGCTCCAGTGAACAAACCATAAGTCAATCTTGAAAGCCAGCCGTGTCTCTGACAGACACATCTAGAACTAAACCTACCGTGACGTCACCGTCTATCAGAGACTTCACGCGTCAAGAGCTTTTGTGGCACCCAACGTCGGGCCCTAAGCACTTAATTAACTAGTTAAATCAAGCAGAACTACTCCAACTTGACCCAGAGAGCCAGTTAAACTAGCCGGGCGTCCAACCGAAAACCAACCAGACATCGAGGAGTGTGAAAACACCCAGTGGCGCTCAATTGTAACTAGCAGAATTGTCAGATATGGAAGCTAGCATAGTCGACCAAGGAGATGTAACAACATCCTGGCTGAGGCCACTACCGAACAATGCAAAAAGGGCCACGTAGCCTCTTGCCCTGGCATGGGGGTAAATATTATCACATGTGCACACTGCCAACACAGCTTCCATTATCCCTGTTTGGCATGGACAGATGAACCCAGGTACAGAGACGGGCTAGAGTTCAAATGTAATGACTGCAGAACTCGCCAGACCGTGTATTGCAGCTTGTTTACTTGCGCCGGGCAAGGAATTAATACGGTGCGATGGATTGTCTGTGCGCAGACTTATCATCACATATGCATAGGCTGGCCAGATGAGCGAATCATGGGACCGGGCCTCGTGTATAGGCGTGAGGTTTGCCGACGTGCGGAGGAATACTGACCTGATAATACTGGCAGCTGTGTTCACGACTTGCCACTCAGTTTTCCGGTGAAGAGGTAATAGCCCACTTAACCACCGAATTTCATAGCTGAACCCAGGCCGCTGAGGAAGAGGCCAAGATTTTTGTCAGGCGAAAAGTTCAAATGTATTATATAATTTTCCCAGAGGGAAATGAGGATTGCTGTGTGCGCCACACTACACATATGCTACTTCCCAAATTGCGGAATTTACTACAAATTCTGAAATGGCAAACAATCAATGAACTAGTGGAAAGGGCGCGTGAAACAGAAATAAATTGCAAAGCACACGCCCTGCTAGACAAGACAGCTGCCACCACTCTGTGTTTATTCCACTAATCGAGTGCTTTTCCCTTTCATTGGTTCTAGGTCCTCCCAACCCATTGCTTAATTGAAACCTCGTTACCGTGCAGTTCCTTTTCGCAATCTAAAGTAAACGTTATCGGGACTTCGTGTGGACTTCCTGCGAACTCCGGAAGTCGAGGCCCGTCGCTACCCCTAAAGGCGAAATCTTACAGTTCCGGGTAATGCCCTTTGGATTAAAGAATGCCCCCGCTTCCTTCCAGTGACTAATGTCAGCTGAGGTCCTCACAGGCTTTTTCGGCCAATTTTGTTTCGCCTATTTTGACGACATAATTGTGTACTCAGAGGTACTTGAAAGGCTAGAATTGCATGGTTTAACCTGCAAATTGTCTAAGAGCCATTTCGGGAAAACCACCATAGATTACCTGGGCCATGTAATCAACCCTGAATAGAACTAACCCCAGGCAACTTCAATCCGGGCTATAGAGGAGACTGAAGAACTCACTAATAAGAAACAACTACGTCACTTCTTGGGCCTGTACAACTGGTTGTGTGACACTGTGCCAGATATTGCCGGCCAAATGGCACCCCTCTACACCCTACTAGACAAGGAGATATGTTGGCAATGGCGGGAAGAACATCGCAATGCATTTTGCACTCTGAAGAGAAGCTTCCAGCACCTGGAAAAACTCTACAGACTCCAAGGATAGAGCCCCTCATATTACAAACAGACGCCTGCCAGAACAGGTTGGGGGCGGTCCAAACCAGGAGGACCCTGCCGGACTACCCCAGGTCATCGCATATGCCAGCACCCATTTGAATGCCACGGAACAGAGCTATCATATTAACGAACAAGAGTGCCTCGCCGTGATCTGGGCAGTGAGGAAGTACCAATATCACCTAGAGAGGTAACACTTCATTCTTCGCACAGACAGAAAGGCCCTCCAATAGCTGTGCGAGTCAAGAAACACCAAGGCATGTTAGGAAGTTGGGAAATGTTCCTAACGGAGTTTGACTTTGAGGTGCAGCACTGCCCGCGCAAGTCAAATGATCGGCCGGATACCTTATCATGCCAGCCAGATCTCAACCCTCAGGTTATGAACTCACATACTCTATATCCAAATAAACCCTTGGAAAAACTAACTCATATTAAAAACTTGAGGTTCACCTGATGACTGCAAGTTTGGTGGCGTGGTCGAGTGTCATACCTGCAATGACAGTAATTTTGTGACACACCGCACAGGAATGACCAGCCAAGGGAGAGAAAATTTCATTATCTTTTGTCTTCGTATACCAATGTATGTCAGCAACCTTCCCCTTCCATTGCAGTCTTCTGTATTCAGGTGGGTAAAAACAGGGTAGACAAATGTGGGGGGATTACCTATTTGTTGAATACTTAATTATTTATTGTTAGTTATGAGTGAGATTCAAAATTTTTTTAATTTCAGAAACTCTGTATTTCTTCACACACGATTGAAACATTTCTGTCAACTTCTTTCGCCTTCTTCTACCATGTACGGACAGCAGATGCTTATCTCACCATGCTGTAATGACTCACTCCCCTTCCCCATCTCCTTCCTTTTCTTTTTCATTGATAATTGCAGAATAGTGATTAAAAAAATTAACTGATTACTGCACTACAATGTTCAGAAAGGTAATACATTGATGACTGGTATGTTGAAAACATATGAACCACTTTTCTACAGTCAAAATATCTTTTATGTAAATGTGCCGAAGAGTTCAGGACTTCAAAAACAAGATTCTGGATTTACCTTTGAACAGTCACAGTCTTTTATGTAGCTTTCAGTCAGTGTGCATGCGGCTGCAGATGGGCTGTTGTGTGCATGCAGCTGCAGATGGGTAGCTGTGTGCATGCGGCTGCAGATGGGCAGCTGTGTGCATGCGGCTGCAGATGGGCAGCTGTGTGCATGCAGCTGCAGATGGGCTGCTGTGTGCATGCAGCTGCAGATGGGCTGCTGTGTGCATGCAGCTGCAGATGGGCTGCTGTGTGCATGCAGCTGCAGATGGGCTGCTGTGTGCATGCAGCTGCAGATGGGCTGCTGTGTGCATGCAGCTGCAGATGGGCTGCTGTGTGCATGCAGCTGCAGATGGGCTGCTGTGTGCATGCAGCTGCAGATGGGCTGCTGTGTGCATGCAGCTGCAGATGGGCTGCTGTGTGCATGCAGCTGCAGATGGGCTGCTGTGTGCATGCAGCTGCAGATGGGCTGCTGTGTGCATGCAGCTGCAGATGGGCTGCTGTGTGCATGCAGCTGCAGATGGGCTGCTGTGTGCATGCAGCTGCAGATGGGCTGCTGTGTGCATGCAGCTGCAGATGGGCTGCTGTGTGCATGCAGCTGCAGATGGGCTGCTGTGTGCATGCAGCTGCAGATGGGCTGCTGTGTGCATGCAGCTGCAGATGGGCTGCTGTGTGCATGCAGCTGCAGATGGGCTGCTGTGTGCATGCAGCTGCAGATGGGCTGCTGTGTGCATGCAGCTGCAGATGGGCTGCTGTGTGCATGCAGCTGCAGATGGGCTGCTGTGTGCATGCAGCTGCAGATGGGCTGCTGTGTGCATGCAGCTGCAGATGGGCTGCTGTGTGCATGCAGCTGCAGATGGGCTGCTGTGTGCATGCAGCTGCAGATGGGCTGCTGTGTGCATGCAGCTGCAGATGGGCTGCTGTGTGCATGCAGCTGCAGATGGGCTGCTGTGTGCATGCAGCTGCAGATGGGCTGCTGTGTGCATGCAGCTGCAGATGGGCTGCTGTGTGCATGCAGCTGCAGATGGGCTGCTGTGTGCATGCAGCTGCAGATGGGCTGCTGTGTGCATGCAGCTGCAGATGGGCTGTTGTGTGCATGCAGCTGCAGATGGACAGCTGTGTGCATGCAGCTGCAGATGGACAGCTGTGTGCATGCGGCTGCAGATGGGCAGTTGTGTGCATGCAGATGGGTTGTGCATACAGAAACATGTGATGCACAAGGGGTTTCTCAGAATTTGGGTTGTTCTTAAAAGGAGGGTCTTTTGGACTCTTGTCATTCTGTGGCTCAGCTAGCATATAAGAGCTATGCCGGGCACCGCCTCATGCAACTGGAATCCTTGTTTACCGAGGAAGGACGTGGCTTCCTTGTTGGCGAGTCCAGTAGGTGGCACCTATGTTAGACCACTAGGTGGGGTGGTGGGGTTATTGGTGCCCAAAGCCTGAATTTCAATGTGGAAACAACCAGCAGTGGGTACATATCATCACTTCATATTACTAATTCAGTATTTGCCAGTCAAATTGAACCAGACATTAAAACTGCTTTGAATTCCACGGATTATACATAAACCACACAAAACAAACTGCCCACTTTGGGGAACAATTTCAAATTGACACTGAGCTAACGTTTTACCGTATAAGGGTGTGTTCACTTCACTGCTCTGGAACAGTCTGGCTCTTGTACCCTAAAATGACACTCAGAACCATTCCTAAGTTTGGAAATGAATCCAGATCTTTACATTGATTGACAGTCACCTGGACCATCAATTCCATCATGTGTCACACTATCAGCATCACTCAGTGATTAGTCCACCTTGTTTGCCATTTGTAACTTCCTGAAATTTTTATGCTATACTGTAAAGAAAATGTCTGGAAACATTTGTTACAGTACCTTAAATTTTTTAAATCATTACATATGCCTTAGTGTAATTTTCTATACATTTTATTAAGTTTTAATGAGTCTGCAATTGTCATGATATAGTGTCAAATGCAAATACTCTTGACTGACAGCTAAAGTTGGAACAAGTATATGTATTTTTTTTATTTACTGTATCACCAGTTAAACATCCCAGGTGTACCTGCATATATCAGAAAACACTTTAAGGCTGAGGTGTTTGTTTGAAAGCAACTGTTATGTGTGTTTATGGCTAAGGCTTTGTACCATGGGTTATTAGTCATGTTGTGCTCAGTAGTAATGTCGCTTAGTTCCTACATTGTCATGGAAGCAATTCAATGTGTGATGTACACGTGTGGTCCTTGATGCAGGGATGCAGTGACTGCCGTGGTGCAGAAACAGGAGCAGTCTCAGTCGACGACTCAGAGCCTTGCCATCACCAAGGTCATCATCAGAGCAGATTCCACGCTCGCAAAGATAACAAAGACGCTGGATGCAGACTATGGGAAAGTACAGGTGCGTCATCAATTGTTTTAATGCGTGGATCAAGGGCCAGTCCCCTGTGAGATTCATCAGACTCATGTTAGTTTCTAAAGGTTGTTCTTGGTAAACAGAGCACTTTTGAAATCCTACTCAACATGTGCTTGTATGCACATTGTGTATTCTCCTACCATGTGTAAAATTATCGTTGACATGGGACTAAACCCTTTATTCATGCGTCGGTCAAGTATAACTATGGAATTATAAAAGTAAATGTTTTACAAATTTGCTAATTGTTATACATATACCAGGTGAGGCACCTAAGGAATGCCACCTTAATAACACAAACAATTTCAGTGGTAGAAGAAAATGTTTCAAACAAAAGTTGCTTGGGTGCAAGACGCTAATAACTTGATATTTATAATAACCCTGTACGTGGGAAGGTAAAGAAGATGCATAGGTCAACTTTGTCACTTTAAATGGAATGATAATTTTTATTAACACCCCTTGACAGTGCGTATGATGATATAATAAATGGTTCTTAGAAGAATGTTTAGTGGTTATTGGATCGGTTGGTCTGGAAACTCGAAATGACCTGCACATTCCCCAGACTTAACACCTATGGACTTTTATCTGTGGGGAACATTAAAGCAACAGGTCTACAAAGACCCACCAACGACTCCCGAAGACATGAAAGGCCGTATAACACGGGCTTGTTCTGCGATAACTCCAGATGAAATTCCACTTGCGGTATTGTCTGCTCAGAATCACTTTACAGTATGTATCAATGCAAAAGGTACCAATTCGAACATCTTATATCATAATAAAATAACAAAGGAAGCATAGTTTGAGTCTGGTGTTTGTTTAAACAAATGCCAGCTACAGTCGCTACAGGACGACGCTACGACGGTCCATTATTCCGTGTGGCGGCACAGTTTGCTTCGTCATTGACCTTCAGGGATCTTGAATGACCCGCACATGTCATGGTGCATGGCAACCAAGTGACGGACCAACAACATGACACTGGTGCCGATCAGAATGGCCTGAGTGGAAGCTGTGTGAAACAGACTCGAACCACGGGCTGCATGGGATTTATATACACCTTGACTGGAGGTGAGCAAGGGGAGAGAGGACTGCTGGGAGAAAAAGCTAGGCACCTTGCCTGTGTGTCTACGGTTTCTGTGTGATACCCCTCTGCGGCGGCAGCCGGAGGCGTGAAAAAGAGGAACCTGCCATTATACAGAGCGCTGATGCGTTGTAGGTAGCCAGTTTATAATCCATTCACGGTATCTTCGATACTTTTGAAAAGAACCTTTGAAAAATCACCCTAGCCGTTAGCCACATGCATATAACATTACAAACAGCGGCGAGCGCGGATACAGTTATGCCGTTAGGTTGCCAGCACAAAGAGAGGAAATAGTTCTAAAGTTTNATTGTTAATTTATCGCTTACAAATGGGTTTCGAAAAGACTTTTATCTTATTATGCCAATTATTAATGACGTGATGCTAACGTATTTAGATTTAATTGTTTCTCGCATACTCGCAAGATCCCGCTCAAGGTGAAAGTAGAGCGGCCATTTGTTTACAAACCTTCGTTCCGTGTGTTGTTGGCGAGATGTGGTCGACACACGTGCCAGAGAATTGGTGCGATTATCTTGTTTAACCAATAATAATTCATTTACTGGTTTAATTTTTTTTTTACTAATATCCTCTCTTTATTATTTCTCGTTGTGCCGATTTCTTTCGTTTCTGATACCTGTATAAGAGATTACTCGTAATGCGTTCCCACGTGTTTAATATTTTCTAAATTTATTTCAGGTTTGCTTAAAATTTTATTTATTGTATTTTACGTTATATGTTGCGGTAGTTTTTGTGTGCAGTCATGAGTT
>NQII01003399.1:148691-236827 GCA_002778355.1 Clitarchus hookeri | reverse complement strand
CCCTCCCCATGGGATAACTGTAAGCTCCCTCACGCAGTGTCAATTGTGCGTCATTCAAGCATCTGATCAGGTACATGCCAGTGTGTGCGCTGTGTGTTGGTAACAATAAACAAGCACACCCAAACCTGAGAGTTTTGATTTTCTTTATCTCAGCCTTCTGTGTTTCAAAACCTTAATCTCATCAAATGCATTTCATCATATGACCTCAGCGCTACTTTGAGGAAAGGCACAGGTGTGCTGCACCTTCCCCCACACCCTTCAGGCAGAAGTATAGTCCTGCATTCTGTGCCGAAAGTGACGTCGGCATCCCCTCCGCCTTGTCAGTTCACCTAGGTCAGAGTGTCGTACAACCGCACACACTGCTGTCAGGGATTCAGCAAACTGAGTGTCCCTTCCACTTTTTGAGGGTGAACCATGGTGGGGACATTGGGGAGGAATGAGCTCATGAACCTTCTTGGGGGCTACAAAGTCGAACTAGATCCTGTTCTTCTGGAATACTCAAGAAGGGGCTGCAAGCTCGGCAGGGCACGAGCATTTGAGATAGTGGCTCTGTGGAAGGCCCGCCTAGGCCTACCCCTTACACTACCCCTGTCACCTAGTACCAAGCCTTAGCCACCCGATCCTCAACTCGCAGGACAGCCACTATCTCTCTTTCCCTCTTATCCTCCTCCCTCTTTCACTCTTTCCCTCTCCTTCTCTTTCCCTCCCTATGCCTCCCTTCCTTTCTCTTTCCCTCTCTCACTCCCTCTACCACCATTCTCTTTCTCTCTCCCACTTCTACCCCTCTTTCTCTTTCCCACTCTCACTCCCTCTTCCTCCCTTTTTTTCCCTTTCCCTCTCTCACACACTACTTATTTCTCCCTTTCTTTTTTCCTATCTCTCTCTCTCCCTCCCTCTCACCAGCTCCCTATCTTCCTCTCCCTCCTCTCTCCATCCCTCTTTCTCTCTTTCTTTTTCTCCAATGCCACAACATAAGGCTGGGAGCTGGAAGAGACACCTTGAATCTAGTTGTCGGGAGGGAGTCATGGTGGATGCTGAGGGCAGAAGCAGTCTTCCAGAAGGATGCACATGGATGTCGGATAAGAGCCACCAGATTGGGCCCATGTTTGCACCAGGATGCCTGCCAGGCTTTTTTTCTCGGTACATCAAACTATATTACCCATCACTAACTCCACTTCTGCTAAAGCCCACAATAACCTGCCCACCTGTGCTAATGCCTACTATCAGGAAGCTGCATTTTCGACCAGTCCTCCGTGCTTCTGCCACATTCACACAGGCACACTCAAACACCAAGCGAGTTAGCAAACCTGCCCCACCTAAACCTTAAGGACCAATAGTCTGTTCCAGCCAAATCCGTTGCATCAACCACATCCAGACAGCCAGTAAACCCCATAAATAGGACACTAGCTCCTTGCTCCTAGGAGGAAGAAGGACTTTGGGGCCTACACCAAGCTGTTAAGGTATCAGTGTGAATGTAAGCTTTCGAATGGCAGTAGTGGTGATGTTGAAGGACGAGTAATGGTATGTAGTGGTTTTGGAGGTCTGGGAGGCAGGGGGAAACAACCTGAGGGATAGTGAAGCAGCCAGGTACATACACATATACTCTGGGGCGATGATTGTGGTTCGTCCTGGACACCAATTTAGTGGGTGAGTAGCGTTAGCTCAGAGACGGGCGGCTTCCTTGTGTATCTCCGTGTACTTCTTCCATGGCTAGGACCCTGTCCTTCAGCTGTCCTAGCCTGGGCAGCAGCAATCTTTCCAGTCCTCTTCCACTCAGTATGGTGGTGAGGTGAAACGGCAGTCCCAGGCATGGTCTATTCCAGGTAAACTGTGCGCCTGAGAGTGGTTTGGTGTATGGGGCAAGCCTTCCGGAGAGCCGAAGTCTCACTTCGATGCTAGTACCTGGGGTTGGATCGCGCTCCAGGGTGAAGCATACACTCGTCTTTCAGTCGCCCAAGAGAAGTGGCACTACCGCTAGTAACCAGGCCTCTGGAGAGGTACTAGTGTTAAGACTCACTCCCTGTCTCGGGGGTGCCCAGAGAAGTGGCACTACAGCTGAGACAAGGAATGTTTTCTGTGTGGAAGGTACTCTTATCCCTTGGTGGTGAGAGGAGGGGGAAATAGTCTACACCCTCTCCTCGGGGAGCCCAGAAAAGCATTACTATATCTGGTAGTCAAGTGTCTGTGATGGGATAGTAGTGCACCCTGATCTCATATCCAGCGGTGGTCAAGGCTTCCGATCATTGGAGCTGCCGCAGGTGGGCCCATCTCCCCAGTTTAGACTTAGTTGCACTAGTGGTGTGGAGCCAGGGGAGGACCTGGTTAGCAGTCTGTAGAATGAAAGTCGCATCCTCTCAATAGTACCTTAATTTTTTCACCGCCCTAATGACTGCTAGACTTTCTAGTATGTTATGTTTTTTTAGTTTTAGTGTTGTTAGACACAGTAATGTATCTGAATGTAGTTAACGTACTTTGAGTGTACGTATCACTGACGCAGTCTCCCATCAGGTGCAGCACCAGGATGCCTTACTCAAGCCAATGAACATGGTACAACAGTTCCTGATGCCTCTAACAAATGATGAAGTAACCCAGCAGGAGAACTTTAAAGAGAGGTAAGCATTACTTTTGTTACTGCGCATTACGCTTTTGGTCCCCTTTATTATTTATTGGTTGTACCTTATGCCTTTTTTTCTGCAGGTCAAGTCTGATGTTCCAAGTCATACGTAAAATGCAGTATGACGTATTTCCTCCAACCCCATCAAAATCGAAGGTGATGACTTCTCACACGTAAGTTTCATCTGCTCTTACATTAATTAGCCCTGATTATTTTTTGTTTTCTGTAAGAGGCCACCAGAAATTAAATTTTTACTCGCAAAAATGTACGTCGCTTCCAATGTTACCATATTTAGCCTACTTTCCAAAGGAAAGATAGTCTTATGCAATCACTTGATTGTCTGTCTGGAATGTANATAGTACCTTTCAAACTTGTGAACCGAATTTCGCCTAACTCTGTCCACATATATAGTATTTAGCAAGCACATTCGACTTGTATAGCTTTAGATCACGTCAGTTACTTATTTTCAAAATGGTGACAATTAAAAAATTTACAGCACTATGTCATATCTCATGAACCATCTAACCGATTTAAATCATTTTTGGTAAGTTGATAGTACATGATGTAAGCATTGAATTTAGAAAGCAATAAAGATATTGGCTGGCCATTTTGGAATACAGTGCAACATGAAAACATAAAGCTTTTACATTTTATCTGGGGAACTACTCAAACGATTCCTATCAAATTTAGCATATAAATAATACTGTTGTAGGCCATGTTAGTACTTGCAATTGAAATGGATAATGCACGTATTTAAAAAATGGCAGCCATATAAAGATTTTAGGGTTCCTTTGCTATATCTACAAGACCGTTTGACCAATTTCGAACAAACTTGGTATGCTGAAAGTATCTATTACGCATATAAAATGTGTGATAAATAACCTATTTCATCTGCCATTTTGTAAGATAGTGCCACATGAAATAAGTTAGTGAGTGAAGAGATTTAGGCATCTCTTAAAAGTGAGGTCTTGACAGCGGACACATGAAATAAGTTAGTGATGGCCCAATAGCCGATATCAGTATTATCGGTACATTTACCATTATCGGAGATCGNGACACATGAAATAAGTTAGTGATGGCCCAATAGCCGATATCAGTATTATCGGTACATTTACCATTATCGGAGATCGGCACTAAAATTTCAGCACATTTGTAATGGCCATTCTAATCTCAAGTTTTTTCTCTCCTCTGCTGCACACTTAATTTTCTCAACTCTTAACATCAGGCTGCAGCAATACGACTAAAAAGAGCATCATTAATTTGAAATGTCAATATGCAATAATTAAAAATATATATATATTAAAAAAATTTAAAAAATTGCATACGATAAAAACAAATTAGAATGTATATGCCTATCATTATTTTTCACTTCACGGATTACATTTTTATTTTTGGTAAAGCAGTCTTATGTTTGACGTACGTTTCTCAAAGTAAACAAAATGATCGTGGCTTGTTAGCTTAGTTTTCATTCCTGTCCTTTTACATATTTTTTGTAGACTAGCGACCTTCTTGCAACCTTAACTTAGTTTTGTAATATGTTGTAGTGAGCTATAATTTTGTATAATGTTAAACCATTTTTTTGGCTGCTTTGATGTACCGGCCATAGAGTAAATCTCATTTAGCAGTAAGTCTATTTAGCTTATTGCAAACAAAACTTTTCCAGGCAGCAGTTTTCTCTTATCTACTTTAGCGACAAATGTCTGCTTACAGTATGATAAATGAAAATATCGGTTTACAGGTATCGGATCAGTAAAATCCTAAGTATCGGAACCTTCATCGGTATCTGGTTTTTTCAGTATCGGGCCATCACTAAAATAAGTTTTAATGTCATACATCGGGGGGGAAATCAACCGATTCGTGCCAAATTTGACCATTGAGTAATAGTATAGTAGGTCATGTAAACTAACATGTTTTAGTGGTCACATTTTTTTTTCAAAATGGCGGTCGTATAAATATTTCAGATTACCATGTTATATCTATGAAATTATGTAACTAACATATTTCAACTTAGTTTTGTATGCTAGTAGTGTTCATTACAACCATCAAACGTGTCTACCCAGCTCCTCTTTTGTCCACTATTTTAGCCCCATTGGCACTAACATCCTCATTAAGCATCCTTCAAATCTCACAACTCAGTGCATTTTGGGATGTTTCTGAAATTGTTTTCAAATATAATCCAGGAATGTCTGACAAAATTTTTGTTATGTGGCATCTGCCAACTTACAGTCTTCTCAGAATACATTACACACTGATAAAGATTTTCATTCTTCTGTTCATATTGTAATTAAGTTGAACATGATAGTGTACATATGTTTGAAGTTTAAACAAATACTACAGCCTTTTTAACACACATGTGTAACACTTCATTACTGAGAGACGTTCTGAAAGTTGCACTGCATGTGTGTGACTCGCTTGTCGCAGCATCAAGTCGAGGCAGCCGAGCTGCGAGCAGCTGGAAACGGTGTGGTCGGGCATTCAGTCCAGAGGCTGGGTGAACAGCGAAGCAGCACACATGCTGGAGAGTCTTCTGAACACAGGAGGCTCCCACTGGTTCGTGTGCAGCATCGTCCAGGTTAGCCCCCCGAACCCATTTCCTTTCATGTTTGTGCATTACGATGAGCAGTCAAAAAGTTGCCAGAATTCCCCTTCAGATNCCCCCCGAACCCATTTCCTTTCATGTTTGTGCATTACGATGAGCAGTCAAAAAGTTGCCAGAATTCCCCTTCAGATAGCTGAGTGGAGGTTAAATTACATGCACGTTGTGGTGGAAGGTATAGCTTGTCTGCCTGCAGTCAAGTTGGGATAGGATCATTTCAGCTTGCTTTCATATTAATATACTGTTTCATTTTACCTGTTTGTTGTTTGGTGCCATTTACAGTGAACTAAGGATGGGATCTTCAATGCTGCAATACCTTGATATGGTCCATACGGTATAAGAAGGCCACTTTCTGACAGTCAGTGAGTGGCAACTTAATGTTTACGAAACAAACAAAGTGCCATTTACAAAATCCTGTATCAGCTGATGCACGAACGAACAAAAGTTAAAATTACGTTGGCTATTCTGAGTGCACTGCCAATGCACATCACAAAAGCAGAAAATACGCGGGTAAGAAAGAGTTCTTACATTTATTAATGCATTTTATTTTACAAGGACACAAAACAATGGTTGTTAGTGTTAAAAACTAAACTTCGTGATAATGTAGTTATGTATAGGTGTTCAAAATGAAATGTACAATAGAACGATACGACGCGGAAAAGTTTTCTGAAGTTGTGCTAACTTCAGAAAGTTTTTTCACGTCGTATCATCCCTCTCCAACCTCGCTTTCAACACGTCCTTGATATTAATTCGAAAAACATATAGAAATATTGCATAATATTGTAGAATTATTTTTCTATTAATTTGACGAAATGACACGAATTTGAAATATATTTCCAGCCCGTAATCTAAGAACAATTAACTTAAAATAATACGCTATCTATTATCCAAAAACAGCGGCTCAAACTTCGCCGTGACGCGCTGTGCACGCGATCTCTCGGATATTATGTGAGGTATTACCAGCCAGAAATGAACCTCTTTTTTGCACGATATATAATGAATTTACAAACAAATGCCAATAGTTATATTTTTCCACGAGCTCTGCATAATTTTTAAAGTAACATATATTTCATGTAAAATGATTTGGAGTAAAAGTCATTTATATTCGGCCGGTAATCGTTCGTCTACGTAAATTATACGCCATATTGTTCTCATGAAACCCATCTCCTTGTTTGTAGAAAGTGAGACGCATGAGTAGTTTTTAAGCAATTCTAATTTTATTCCACGTCACATATTTCCAACTCAAATATATTAGCTATAACGCCCAAAGTGTGATAATAGATACAACAGACCGTCTCGCAAATGTTAACCCAAATTCACTATCTCGGACAAATTAAAAAAGAGTTAGCAAATATTTAATTATTTGCAACATTTTATATTTTTACTTGTATAACCTTCTAATTTTTTTAGACAGATGTCAGTCTTAAAGTATCTTAAAATTTGTTTAGCATAACAGTACAATGGCAAGTGGATTAGCTGACAGCGTGTTGATAAGAAATACATGACGGACCAGCTGATGGCGGAAGGATACATAGTCACATGTAGTCAGACGTAAACAGTGGCGCTACTTTCGCAGACCTGTCAGAAAACGGCCTTCTTATACAGTATGGACTATATCATTGCTACTTTATAGTATCAAGTATCACATATAAAAATGTCCTAACACCTTGACTGCCATCATACTGTTTGCAAAATGTGTGTTTTTGTCAAGGTCTTGTTATTGAATATATAACTTTAGTTTCATAAGATAAAGAAAGTGAGCATATTTTATAAAAAAAATTATGGAAGATGTTATAGAGTAATGTGAATAAATGTGATGCACATGACCGGAATCAAATTACAGCTGTGCATCATATTGATGCATATAACAGTCAAAGTGTCAAATTTTAATATTGTGCTAATGGTATTTATTTTTATAAAGTACAAAATCACAAAATTCCCCTAATATTTGCATATTCTCTTTTATCGCGTAATTATTGCCACCACGCATAAGTCACACAATAATTTTTAAATACTGAAACGTGTAGAAATTCTTTTTGTTGAGGAGTTGTTTGTAACTCCAGCCATATCACATCACAACCTGCAGGTGAGGTGAGAGGAGAAGAAGCAGAGTGTGGAGTGTCGTGACAAGTAGCCGTGGTGCCGTGGCAGGTGCGCTATATTGGAAAAGTTACCCAACCATAATTCTTGCAACTCGGGGGAATCAGTGTTCGTGATTGGTTCCCAAGTAATTGACATCACCAACTCGGTTATCGTCCTGTCTTTTCTACTACCATAATCTCGCTAGACATAGTGGAAGGTTACAAGGGAATTGAAAATTTAAGTTTATTTCTCTATTGCAAAGTAGCACATGAGAGATGTTTTTTTTTATCAAGTTTAAATTAAGAGTCAATGTTTTGAACTAGTGAGCATAAATAATGAACAGACGTAAGATTTGAGAAGTGATGTTTGCGATGCTTGTTGTTCTGCCTTAGGAAGTGCTGAAGTTCAGGTATCAGGAGGTGCTGGACCGTGCTGTCGACCTCGCGTTTGCAGTCTTCCACCTCGACATAGAGCACTGCACGCTCGCTCTGCTGCTCAACGTGTTGCCTCGTTACCTCCATAACAATCTGCAGTTAGTGCAATTTCTTATGTAAACAATTCTCACAGCTGTTACAAATTATGCAGTATGCAATGGTGCTTCATTTTGTAATATTATTATGCTACATGCATTATAACAGGTACCATGCATAGTATTTATTATTATTTTAAAAAAAAATTTTTTTAGTGACTGTTTCTTTAGAAGTCAACAAACACGAAAAGGTGTGTTTACTATCTAGCTGAGCACCAGTTTCATTATATCATGCTGGTGTTCAATAACACCAAACTTACAATCATTCAAACACAAATTCCAATACCATACAAAAAAAAGCATAATGGCGCCATATTCAAATTAGTTCTGGCTGGTGTCAGCAGTGACACTTAAGAATATATATATCTGTCCGACAGAGGTAAAGGGCGGGGTATGTACATTTTACAAAACTGAGGTTTTTACATAGTTTTATTAACCCTCTTTTCTGAGGTCCAAAGCACTAACTCCTACACAGAATGATAAGCGAATTAGTCTGTAGGAAAGGGCACTGTGTGCCATCATGGTATCGAGGCAAAGAGTGCTTCCATATTTGTGGCCCATTACCTCTGATACACAGATATGGATACTGGATATAGTTTACTCATTGATTCTTCTTACAGTTTCTGAAGAAGTTATACTTACGAGGCTGTATCACTCTTTATACAAAAATGATTTGTTTTAGTGTCGGAACATAAGAGTCAGGGTCATTACAAAAAATGTTTCATTGTAGAAGCATTACATTTTACAGTTCTGTGCAAATTTTTGTACTTGATTTATTAAAAAGTGTTCCCTGGTTGTCATAAGGGGAGAATAAATTAACATATAACATTTTTTATTAAGTTAATTGTTGCATAAATACATGTTAATAGTCCATTTATTTTGTCCGTAATGATGGATAGGTAATTGGCTAAGCTTGGTAATGTTGCAGATGTCAGATTTGGCGACTGGAAATCTCAGTTGTTTTACTCACTCATCAGATACAAAAGACTTGAATAAAGGTGCCATATTAAAATAAAACAAAATAATTTAGTTATTTAATTACTTCCTCCGTATTTTATTTCAAGTTAAAAAAAAACAGTTAATATTCTTTAATTTATTAATACAGAGTCACTTAAAGATGCCGATTTGCCGCAAATATAGGTAAAGTGCTTTTTATAATAATAGTTATATTAACACACTGACATTACATTTGCTGTTACAAATTAGACAACTTAGCACTCCATTACCAATTCAGTTACGTGAAAATGCTTCTATATATTTGCACTGACTGTGTTCAACATTCCCGTAATCACAGTTATCACAAACATACCAAAATACAGACCTTGCTTTGTCCTCCATTCTTCTTCGCCTCCCTGATTGTAGAAAACATGGTATTAATGTTTTTCAGATTTTGTTAAACACCTTGAACTGTAATGATAACATTGGCCATAACTTGTTACTACTCAAGCAACAAAATTTTTAGCATGCAAAAATAGAACCCCCCTTAATTTTGTGGAAGTAAAAATTTGGAATGAAATATTGTATTAATATTCTGGAAAATTCTGTTTCAGAAAGTTTTATGTCACAGTTATAACTGTGTTTAGTCTATTTGTGGTATCGTCAAATTTTTTGAATCAAACCTTTGAATAAACACCCCATGTATGGCGTTGTTGGTTCCTAAATACGTCGTGTATCACAGGCATTTTATACTTCTGTTAACATAAAAGTATAATTTATAATTAAAATAAACACATTTGGAGAGAAAATGGTTTGGTTGGTAATGCCTTGTGAGAAATAGTTCTCGTGCAAAATATTGTTGAACTGGGTTGACGCAAAAGTGATGCAATTCTCTAGACCTAGTTGATCGTTTTTTTTTTTTTTTTTGCATGAGGAAAAGGAATAATAGCCTGAAAGTAGATGTTAAGCAGGGCTTCAATAAAGTTGGAAGTAACTAAATTTTTTTTTCTGTGCGCAGGAGTGAGGAACTAGTGGAACCTCAGGCATCTGCCTTGGCCAAGTTGTGTGCGTACTGCATATTTGCCGCGCTGGAGTTCCAGAACAACCTCACACCAGCTCAAAGCAACAGTCGCAAAAGGAACCGGCGAGAAGTGGAGTCCGATGTGAGCTCTCCATAATTCACCAACTGGAGTTTACCTGTGTTTTCTAGTAGACAGTATTTGAAGTATCACTTTTGGTACAGTACCTGCTGATATTAAACCACTTGCAATTTAAGGGTCATCACTGTTCAACCATCAAAGTCAAAAATCACTGCTGTTGGCTTTAATTAGTTGCAAGAAATCACAATATGTGAGTTGTGCACCATTTATAACTGAACAGAGCAAATTTGATCACAAAATTTGAACACTGAAAATCAACAATGCTCTTTAATTGTTAGCGTAAAAATTCCTGATGCACAGCTTTTATAAATTTTTGAAAAGCAAACAATTCTCATATTATTTTAAACTGAAGAATTTCAAAATAGGAAGGTCTCTTCAGATTGGAGAAGAAAAAAAATGTAAAATGAGTTTAGAGTCCATTATTCATACAACTGCGCAGCGCAGTAAAAGGTGTTGCATTATGTGTTACTTTTGACAACTGTGTTGCACTAGTTTATATGTGGATTACTTATTTACTATCATGTAGTTAGCGTTTAAAGCTTAGTTAAAATGTGTTAACAAAATAAATATAGCATAATAATTAAATTTGGAGCTTGAGAATTTTAGTACGTAATAGCTGTGGGGGAGCAAACTGGCATCGTAATATATAATCTATTGAGATGGCATCCTGAACGCATTAAATGTGTTGTCATTTCTGTCAAGATATGTACCGTAATCTATTTACATTTTCTTGCAGGATATTGAAGGTCTATGTCCAACAGCGAAACTGTTGCGCACGTCCTCGAGTGTGACGGAAGCTGCAGACACTGCATCTTTGTTTGGCTCGACGGGGACCAGCACCTCAAACTCAAACCTGTTGAGCAGCAGCACGTCGTCCCGCTCGCTGCAGAACCAGCCAATGACGGTGAAAGAGCCGCTGCAGTCTGCACTCAGCGAACTGTTTCACAACTTCACCTTGATTGCGGGGCGTGATGGCGACGTCTCCCAGCAGACCCACTTCATCTGCAAGTTCCTGTACTTCGTGGTGCAGAGTGGCATGGACAGAACGAGGCTGGTCCTGCATGAGATGCCAAATACTTTGGTATGCTATTGTATATTGCAGATGCTCACTTTCCATTTGAGTTTGTACAGTTGCGTAATTGACACTCCAAGAGCAGTGTCAAACCAAAAATAATGTACTCTATACAGTCGAAACAAAGCCTACATATTAGTCACACTTAATTGAGCTAATTGAAAGCATTGCTTAAGTTTTTTTTTTTTCAGTCACCAAGTATCCTTTAACAGCATATAAACATCATTGTTGTGATTCCACTAACTCATTCATTCCATAATCAAATGACCCTGTCAAATCATAAGGCAAAAACACATGTTACCGTAGTGTAAATTCTTATTTTAATGGTTTTAAAACAGAGATAAATTTAAATCTGACGCATAATTTCAGGTGACTGATGATTGATTGCGGTGAACGTAAACAACACTTCACGTGTAATCTTTGGTCATGCTTGCATGTTCATAGTTGCATATTAAAGTAAACAAACTCAGTTTCTAGATATTTTATTTTCCTTTCCTGGCCTCCCCAGTACGTGTAATATTATTTGAGCAATTGATTGTAAGTATGTAAATGCCACACACTCATTTTATTCTGCATTATTTACTACGGATAACACGTGAGATGCGGGAAGATAATCATTATGTTAGTTTATGTTCCTGGAACGTGTACTATTGTAAATATAGAGTTTCAATTGGTGTAATACACGGGAGAACCTAGGACAAAGAAACAAAAAAGCAGGGTTCAACTGTATAAACTAGTACAGTAAAAAGTACACTTCTGAGACAGTTTTCGGGAGTCTTAAAATATAACTCAATAGAGGCCGTCATGTGTTCAGACCACGGGTGGCTCTTAAAGGCGTATGGGTGTGGGAATATTCCCTTGATGATAGCAGCGGCAAAACATACTGAAATGTCAGGAAGACCTTCAAAACAAATGTGGTCTCAGCTCATGAGCTGAGACAAATATTATTCTAGTCATGAAAGCCTCCAATCAACATTTTTCAAGATGTTTATTAGTCTACTCCTGGTTTTCTTTATGATGGGAGTGAACTAAGTTAGTGTGTTTGTGCATTGCAGGTGCCGTGCCTTTTGAAGTCTCTTCCAGACCTTTTCACCACTGACTTGTTGCTGCGACTGTACGACCTTCAGACCCCTGCTGGGCGCAAGGACACTGCAAGAGACCTGTGTGTTCTCAGGAACATGTCATTCAGGCTGGGCAGTAAAACTGTATAGGAGTATAACATTTCCAGCAGTGCTCTAATGAGAATGTGTTGTATAAAATTACTTTTTTTTTTCTCATGTTCAAGTGTGTGCATAAGTGTCTTTGTACAGTGTTTTAATTTTGTCTATCATCACCAAATAAATAAAAATACTTTTCTTCCATTTTTAGAAAACAGTTGTGTGTTTTGAAAAGAAACTCCTAGCCAAAGTTTGAATGTGAAGGAGTAGTGTGCTTTCCAAGGTAAGTTTTTACCACACCTGCACAAGTGTTCTTGAAGCTCCAGGTCAGTGACACAAGCGAACGCCAACTCTACTGAGATGGGAGTTGGAACAATGCTGCGCCTTGCTTTGATCAGTCTCGTATACAGGATTGGACAGGTCGGCCGTCGGCAAGGTAGTAGCCAGTGAAACTCAGAGCCCTTCAGGTGGCTAAGGTCGTTGCCGGTGTTGGCTTAACTTTTCTAGGCTGTACCTGGGGTTGACAGGCGACGGGTGGCTAGTGTCATTGTCCAAGGCCCCGTCCTATGGCGGCCAGCGGTGTGATGGACGTCGAGGTGGTCCTCGGCGGTACTCGCGCTGTCTGGTTGCTGGAGACAGTAGCTGGCGTCGGCAATGCCCAAGGCCACAGGCAGGTCCAGGCACAGTCGGACGAGGATGGGGTGCAGTTCTCCGGCAGTCTTCTGGGGCGGCTCGAACAGGGGTCTAGGGGTTACTGTGGGGTGAGGCCCCAGCAGCCTACGGATGGTCTGAGCTCATTCTTAAGGGGAGATGTAGTAGCTGAAGGTCGACTGGGAGGGGTTACGTAGCAACTGATTGGCTGCAGGGGCAGTAACTGCCTTCTTAGCGCTCCACTATGGGTGAATGGCATGGGGTTAGGTACTAATGGTCCACATTGATGAAAATGGGGCAGGCGACGGTTTCCCTAGCCAAGGTGTGCCCTGAGGCAATCAGGTCACTTCGCGTCAGTCTTGGCACTCCAATCCGCGAATTGCATGCGGTGGATGGTGTGAGTTAGTTGACTTGGGTGGCCTAATCGCCTTCTTGCAGAGAGTACCTAGTGAGGGGCTCTACCGTACGTATGCACACAGCACCTTTAAGCACTTGGTCCACAGCATGGGGGGCCAGCGAATGTGTGGTGTTTTCAACGTACATGCCGCCCGGTCAAGGTGAACCCGCAGTCCTACGCTAGTTACAGAAATTATATTAAAAGCTGCAATCAACTGCCTCTCTTTTGAAGGGATGGTGCTTACCAGGTAAATATAGGTCAAATGTTCACCCTAGAATGAGGATGTCATGTTTAGACTTAACGTGTTTAATCAAAATAGAATAAACCCGGTGTCACGTACTTTCTCCTGTGCTTTCGTGATTCCTAAGCAACCGGCAGTAGTTGCTTTAAAACAGGTGAAGGGGACCTGTTATCAAAGGAAACCAGAGCACGCGAATTAGGTAGCCGTGAAAACAACTTCAACTCGCCTAACTGTTGACTAGGTTGTCCTGAAGGGATTCGGTTGTCACTGCCAAAGTGGCGAGAGTGGCGTAGGGGGGTATTGAAGATTTCTTTGTGGTTAGCTGGTCTGGAAGACTTCTAGGCAGTTGGTTTTTCATGAGGAAGACTGTAACAGCGAGCTCTATCGCGGCTGTGGTAGAGCGAGTTACTGAGCCTACAAGACTACTGACGTTCTGGGGGCACATCTGGCCTTACATAAAACTTGCTGGCGCTCCTTTTCTGTTTCCTTTGGTTCTGGTATTTTCGGCAGGGTTGCTTCTCCCTTCATGACCGGCGCAGCTCTGGCTGCACACTCTTGGCGACGGAATGAAGCGGTATAGTTTCACAATGTGCAGGTGGTATCTGGTGCTCGCTTAGGGGCAACTGACATGCCTGGCTTTGCTTTGTTTCCTCAGCATGGGTGATTATTTGGTGTGCGTGTCTGGCATAATGGGTAATTTAGGCTTGTCGCCATAAATCCCAGGTAAGGGAATTACCGACTAAGTTAGCAAACCATCCGACCCTGACACTCACTGGCGGCATTCATAGTTATGCCAAAATTATTATGAAAACCAATCGGCCCTTCTCTGAAATGTATTGTAGTCCCGGAAATTTAAGTATGTGAATATGTTATGACTTAGGTAGCCGAGATTATACTACATCGCCATCTTAAAGGGTTGGAATAGAAAGTATGTGACGATTACTTTGTACCCTGAGTCCAATTCCAACACTTGAATGCACAAACTGCACCACTGCAGGGTCAACTGCTGTCGTAAAGGGCTCTCCTGGCCACCACACCAGAATGAAACAAGTGAATTATACTCACATGGAAATAAATATACCAACCCAACAACTTCCGAGAAAACTTGCTATGGCATAGTTAAAGACAATGCTGAGGGAGCGAATGGAAGAAGAGGGATCAGGAAACCATGGAATCAACACATCAGTGCAGAGTTGCTTGTACAGCCACAATAGCTAACACAAACTTACGGGTGTGAACAGCTACGAACATTGAACCAATAGGACATGTGTTTTTATTAGGTCCCAAAAATTAGTACTGCATTTGAACCTACCTTGGTTGAATATTATGTGATAAATTTCAATTCGCCTTGTTGCAGCAATAACCTAAATAGTAAACGATGTGAGCTGTGACCAACAGAGGAGATGAAGTCACGAGCCATGTGGTGAATTAAATAATTAAATTAAAATAGTTTTAAAGTTGAGAGTATGGGTTCAGTGATAAAAATTGACGCGTGATGGCCTAGGAAGAGGGACGTAATGTCAAGAGTGGGAAAAATTTTAATTTTGCGCCAGGTCAGGTGCTTAGGTGGAGGGCAGGCTCTATAGTGGAGGCGTCTGTATTATGATCTGTCGGCCTAGCACTGGCCCCTTATAATAATGTAGGATGCATCGGGCCCCTACTTGGTACAAAGTCTGTGAGGAGCAGCTCTGGGAACCCTAACTGGGAGGCCAAATAGGTTGGCAGGGCGGGGAGTGGAGTGAGGCTCCACTAATTTGCGGGCGGTTTGTGCTCTATCCCATGGGGACCTCTAGATAAGGGCTGGTGTAGGTTGAGTGTGGCAGGCAACAAACCTCCTAGCTAAAGTGTACTCCAGAAGTACCTGGGTCAAACTTCGTCAGGCCTAGCACCCCCTCTGGCGAGTTTATACTTTCTTGAGGGAACGTGTTAGCTGACTTAGTTGGCCCAGATGCTTCGACGTGTCTTTCAAATGGTTGTGGCTCTACAGTACTTGTGCACCATGTACCTTTACATACTGGGCTCACAGTATGGGTGGCCGTCGAACGAACTTGTATTGTGTGCTACGTATGTGCAGACCTGATTAGGGGCTGCTCGCAGTCCTACTCTATGTCGGAAACTGTTGCCAATTCGCGGTCCCCTGACGTTCCCTTCGAGGGTGATACTTACCAGACTGAGGAAAAGGCCCATGTTCACTACAGAGTAAGGAAAGACAGATGTTTGCTAGACTATGTATTTTATTGCAAACACAAGATGTTCAATGGACTTTGTACAAGGGCAAGACAGGTGAAGCTGCCTGTTGGCCTAACTAGTTGTGAAAACAAGTGGACCCTAATTGTGGCTTGTAGTTCTGAAGGGACCCGGGGCACTACGTGTTGTGTACGTGTCGGGTGTGGTGACTCTTGATGGCAAATGTTGGGGTAGCGACGACTCTTCAGCTGCTGTGTTAGGGAAGGCGTCGTGGGCTGAGCAACTTGTAGAAGACTGAAAGGTCTTGGAGAGTCCTGAGGAGGACTCTGGCAATGCAGCAGCGAGCCTTAACATGTTTTGTGCTGAGACGAGTTAAGGTGCAACTGGAGGTTTCGGGGAAGTCCCGAGGAAAACTGTGGTTGTGTAGAAGAGAGCCGTAGCACGACTGGGGCTAAGGCAACCTATGTGTACAACTGGCGTTATTGTCGGGTGCTCGGCGTTATATTCGTCTAGGCTGGAGGGTTCCCACGTGCTTCGTTCACTCTCAGTAATCTTCGGCCGTCTCCCCTTCAGATTCAGGCCGTGCGGCGCCACTATTGCCATGTATTGATGGGAGACGGCGGGGAGGTTCTAGGGTGCTTGCAGGCAGCATCCGCTTCTCACTTAAGGGCAAATGCTTGCATGCCCACGGCTGCTTCTCAGCGGGTTTAAAAGTTGCGGAGGCGATTGTGTGACTTCCTATTATTACATGGGTGCTGGCTTTGGTGACGGCCAGTCGTTGTTTGGTTCCCTCGCTTGCACATGGCACACATTTGATGTGGAATCGAATAGTAATAATGTGCAGGAAGCATCATGCGTCTAAATTAAGACAGTGTATATACATCTTAAGAGATTTTTATTGAGGTTTTTTTTTTCTGTCTGGTTACCACATGAATTTTGTTCGTAGACAAGTTGCGGTCTGAATAATAAATGCGAATGGCATGTTTACGAACTGGCCATGCAGTTTTGGGAGCCTTGAACAAAGCGAGCAAGGGAACAGTGGCGTCGCGACATTACTGTAATTCATCTTCGCAATTCTGTGCTTTCTATCTTATTTCGGGAAATGTAAGTAGCGGTAACATCTTTCAGCCCTTAAGTGTGACGTGAATCACGCGTCCATGAGCTCCTTGTGTCCCGTCTGATCGCCGCAGTCACACCAGCTACACCGGGCCGAACCAACCACATCAGGCCAAGAGTGCATGCTTACCTTAAAGTCACAGCCGTTGAGCGCCCTCGTAATTGGCCGTTACTTAGTAGCATCTCGCTCCGCGACATACAATGTGTCGCCCACCAAGTGGCATCGAACTGGCCTGTAGCCCGAAGCTGAAGTGATAAGAGTCCCTCACAGTGTAACAGTAAGTACGTGACGACTTCATCTGCAATCTGACGGAGATCTCCAGGACTCCCTGGGCCGTCGACCGAACGACCTTCTTCACTAACTCTCCACTGGGTTATGGCACCAGGCAATTCTACACTCAGCCAGACCTGGGTTACCTCAACCACGTCAAGCACTTCTGCCAAAACCAGTGTTGCCATCATGACTCTGGGACTTAAGCATAAACACTTGTGGACCAAGCCGATTCTTGTTGGGTTTTTTTATTGCGCGGAGCCAACAGCAGGCCATCTCAAACTTTATTTCTCCATGCTATCAACATGCAATTTAGATCTGTTTTATTTCGTATCATAATTTTTTTTGGAATGTGAATCATCACGCGTTGCTGGAGCAAACTCGTTTGTGTAACTGTTCGTTCATTTTATGTGCTATAAAATCACAGAATTTGCAAACCAACCAGTGTTCTCAGATGTTCATTTATTTCCGATAAAGCTGGCTGCCTCTTGGCCCTAGGGCATTGGCGTGTACTGTGGCCAAACTATGGGACGTAGCTATAGAGTATGATCTCTTATTCAGTGCTTAGCTATTCCAGCCACTAGCATTACGTGCGCTGTAGTTATAAATCAGAATACCGCCATGAACCCTAAATATCTGGAGATAAATATCACCTTCCTCAGCCGGTATATCACTCAGTAGTACCCATCAACACATTATATGACACAATTATCGGTGCTCCCCTACAGCATTTTCCCCAGTCACCTGCCACTGTCTTCGTGCTGACCGAGCGAACAGCGAACTTAGTACCCAACTTTTTGGATTTCATTTTCAATGACCAGAGGACGACGACTGACCAACACATCGATTTGTAAGAAGGGAGTTATGGCTTAACCTCTGCCATTTCGGACAGTGCACAGGTAAGCCACCCCATGTAATATATTTGGCATCATGAATCCGACCTCTCGTGCTGTCAGATAATCGCCATAAAAACAGGACTGCGAGTTCAAATAGCACCGGTGGTATAACGTACTTAATTTTATTTCATCAGCGATGCACCATTTTTCTCAGTATAGGCTGCTAGCGCGCTAAATCAGCTAGACCCATGTACTTGCCTCTTCGGAAGGGATTTTAGCGAGCAAAAGTCAATTAAGTGAAAGTCATGGTTTTTATTACACTGCAGGCTATTTCACGGCCATATAACTGTTTTGGGTTTGACATGGACCACTCCTGTGTTGTCTGGCACGGCCACTGTCCTCACGTCATCCACCCACAGTCGCTGCACAAGTGCAGCATGCGGAACAAGCACGTTGTGCGCACAGATGTGTGTCCACATCGTTCACTTAGGAATGGGGCATGACCCAATACCGAGTGTTCACATCGAGTGCCTGTGGTATCCCTAAAGAGATATGTGTAATTAGGATAGAAATAAAGTGTTACAATGATGTGAGTACAAGGATGCTACTCACCCGCACCAGCTCAAACAGTCTGATTTCACAGGTCTTAGGTACTGCATGTGCATCGCTTCGCGGGGGACTTTCAAACATTGTTCTGAACACTTCACTGCAAAGGTAAACATCATTTACTGGAACTTTTAGTTAGTTTACCAACAGTCTTCTCCACATTCGCAGCACCCCTCCATCAGTTCAATTTACCGACCTCAGAGGTTTAATTTCTATTATAAGTTTTCATGTCATTCTTGCCCTTTATTTACAGTAATGGCAACTGGTAGGCCTTGTGAGTCAGCCCCGCTTTAATTTGCATTGTATACATGTAACTGTGTACACTATTCGGCAATACAATTTACTTGAGTTAACCAAAACTTTTGAGTTCTCATTTAGTGTTGTATTTGAGGCATTGGTCCTATCCTTGAATTCATCAATGCCTCAAGGAGGCATCTTTCATTTATAAGGTAACAGGTAATACTAAGGTGTGCTGGGGAGCCTGAATACCCCGGATATATATTACGTTTTTGGTAAATTTTTACAGTGTGAGTCAGGGGATAGAGCCACATGGTCGATCGGCCAACGGTCCTGAGAATTGTGACTTCGTGCTCACCCAGTGACCTATGCCATTTTGTGGCATAGGTCAGGCCCGCACGAGACAATAGACTCTGTTGTCACAGCCGACCTTTCATCAAGCGCGCACAACATAGGGCGACCCCGCCTCTGTAAACAACTGGACCGGGCGATGTACTCCACGTGCGCGAGGAACCCACGATTGGTAAAGGCCACTGCCATTCGGGAAGATAGTCCAGGATCACAACTGAGGACCAGGCTACCACGTTGTGTCGACCGTGTTTTCCGTGTGCAACCGCATCGTATTATATACATAATACAGTTGACAAATGTAGTACAATCCACTGTACCATCCATCTGTCGGAAGTGTGATCACTTCCAGTGCTTGCAATGCATGGAACATTGGACAACATGCCAGCCAGAACTCCCAGAGCATGAGCTTTATCCAGCAACTGGTGAGTACACCAACATCTATCAGGGTTTAATGTGTGTGGCAAAATATTGTGTGAACCCCGAAGAGACGTGTTTAAACTGCTAAGGGTGTAACGCGAGTTGTGTACTGTTGAGTTGTTAACGCCAAACATGTGTGTCCGCAGGGGAACGGCAGGTGGTCTTCGAGGCAACGGTTAGTGTAAACATTGTCAACAAAAGTATGTAGCCCAATACGGAACCATACCGGAACCCACGCGAATAAAAAGGGAAATAAATTTCTTCACCCAACCTATGCTTAGATTACATAACTACCTAACCCAGTGAATGGAACTTGTGCCACCCATACTTGCAAGGCAGGGAATTTTAGGAACCAGCGGGACACAATTTGAAACATCGGGGCCATCAGCTCCCAAGTACAGGATAAGCCTAACCGGGCGGCATTACATGACGCCCGGCAAATTTCAGACTATCCCAAACTTTTCCGGCCAGACAGCTGAGGACACATGCGCGTTCCTCAAAGTGTGCGCTACCAGATTACAACAGTACGGGGTTAGCGAGGAAGAGTGGGTGAGTGTCATCGGGAACCAACTACTCGGGGAAGCGAAAGTATGGTGGGGGTCCTCCACAAATACGACTAGTCCTGGGGACAAATCGTACCCAAATTTATGGCGAGATACGCGAACATATATATAATGTTAAAACAGCAGGTTGCCCTGTTTGCTGAGTCACAAAGCGCCACCGAAGACCTAGACATATTCGTAAGCCGAAAGTTAAGTCTAGCCAATAGACATTATCCACATCTCCCAGAGGAAGACGTGCTCGAAACGATCGTGGAAATGGTGATACACGGATACCGACCGGTCTTACAGTTCATTGTGTTCAACGAACCACAAAACTTCCAAAGAACAGCTGTGAGTGTAGCACGAGACAAGGAGAAGAGCAGGGCGGAAAATTTTATTGCGTGCAGCAAAGACGGGTGGACACAGGTGCGGAGCAATGCTGTGGACACCCGGACTTCCGAAGTGTGGCACAAGGGGAAATCCCAAAATCCGGGACGTCAATAGTGGGAAGGGCCCATCAAAGCTGCTTCGCTGCCACATATGTAAGGACGAACAATACCACTCGCACAAAATTTTCTCGAACTGGGCGAGAGAACTGCATCAAACGACAAAGCGGAGTAGGGCAAATTGTTGCGCCCTCTCCGCCATTGTCGCGACTGGAACTCCCGAAACTACCAATAACAAACAAGATTCACCATTACCTAGGCCAGGTTAGCTCCGCCAGTGATCAGCTGATGACAATACCCATAGGCTTGGATGAGTGCAATATCGTCACCTTAATCAATATTAGCACATGTCGCATAAATTCGTGCGGGCGGATTTAATTGGCCAACAGCTGATCACCTGATACAAACAAATCGTACAATTGGCAACATTTAATTGGAACAGCAAATGTTTGGGTGAAGTACAAGTGGAAATACATATTACTGGCTGTTCAAGACATCATCGCCCTCATCTCCGATGAGATACGAGACAACCTGATTCTAGGGGTTCTGTGACTTAGACCATACAATGTCATTATTGAAATCGCCATGGACCGCATTTACTTCGGTTTGACCGAATGGCGAACAGTGTATAACCTAAAGCATCGCAGAGAAAACAGCGAACAAACTATTCAACTAGACATGTTCGACCATGCCATACCCGCGGAGCATTGGGACGTGATCCAGCGAGTCCTGGCCGAACGACGGGNATCGCATTTACTTCGGTTTGACCGAATGGCGAACAGTGTATAACCTAAAGCATCGCAGAGAAAACAGCGAACAAACTATCCAACTAGACATGTTCGACCATGCCATACCCGCGGAGCATTGGGACGTGATCCAGCGAGTCCTGGCCGAACGACGGGATGCATTTGCCATTGCAGACCCCCTTAAAAGAACGAACGTTGCAGAACACGTGATACCTCTCACTAAAGTTGAACCCCTCTGGTCTGCACGTCATGATTATGATCCTCATCACCTGATGATAATTAATTAGCAAATAGAGGAAATGATTAGGGATGGGTAATAGAACCCTTGGAAAGCAGTTACAACTCAGATATCACTCTGGTTTCCATGAAAGACAGGAGCTGGAGGTTTTGTGTGGACTTCCGCCCGCTCAACCAAGTGAACGAAAGTGTGCCCCCAAGTCGTGTAGCTGACATTTCTGAAACCATTGTTAAGAAGCTATAAACGAAAATTTTTTACAAGTTTCTAGTTATATGTGTGTTAATTCAATGGAGTTTTTGATTGCTCTACGCTGCCGTATTGGGATGTGAAATATTACATCGAAAAGTTTTTAAACTGTTTTGTTAAAATTTATAAATTGCACATATTCCGCCCGTCATTTTTATCTTTAAAACATGCTCGAATATATTTTGGTTCTTACATTTTCTTTCTCATAAAACGACGCGTTGTGACATTAGTTCACATGGTTACGCAGGATCTACGGAGGTATCTGTTACATAAGATCGCGAGAGAGCAGAACAATCGCTTTTTTTGCCAAAATAGTTGAGCTGTACAGTATTTTCTTTCATAGTTATTACGGAATGTGCTCAATATTAGGGACATGCGCAGAAACGGAAATTGATTTCCGTCATTATAATGTCAGAACCGTGAAACATATGCCCATATTATTGCCTTCTTGTAGGGTTCTGTCAATTTTTATTAATGTTTGCCTTTAATTTTTTAATTTATTTTTGCTCTTGTGTATTGGTTACACTGTTGTATACTCTTAGCGGAACGTCGCTTCGTCGGTTAACGTATGGTTAATGTGATCTCTGTTCTGAGACCGCATGTGCGCGTTAAGACTGGAGCTATGTTTTGGAAGTTCGAATCTTATATAATATACAGTTAAATGTGGTTTGTGTAGGGCCTAAAGATGAAAAGAAGAGACGAGAACGTGTTTACAGGGGAATATGATACACCTCTGACTCAGGCAATTGATTCTTGCAACTATAATGAAGCTATTCGAATAATTAAAACTTATGGGCATGGCAGATATTTAAATGAGGGTAAGTTTAGTGCATTCGGTTTTAATTGGGCTGAGCCTAATTTTGTCGATCTCTCCGACGTTTGGTATATTTTCAAATAATACCGTTATATGAACGTAACTGCTATCCCTAGAAAATGCATCAAGTTTGTGATGTCACTTTATTACTTTCCAAATTCACAGCAAGTTCACTAATGCACCCTAGAATATATGCCAAGGGGACAAGAGAGACAGCCTTCTCGACTCGAACCTGTTTGAAGTAGGGATGGGGCATGTCACGTGATTTGCTGTAGAGACTGCATTTCGGCGTGAGGGGAGAGGTGAGAGCTCGCCACCGGGCGGTAGCCTAATTGTGGGTGTTGGTTATTATTATTATTGAAAGCAGAGCCGATACTGACCCGTGACAACCAAGTGGCATTGATACACTGTGCCACTCACTTCAATGTGTACAACGTTGCCATCTGTTATTGATGGCAATTTCTTTTCACTGCTTGCTGGTAGACTGCGACTAGCAGTGCCAATTGCTCTGTTGGAAACATATGAGTTATGAATTCGAATGAAATTTTTTCCTTTTATCTTTTCGATTTTTACATACTACCAAAAATGAAAGCAATTATTTGCAATAGACTTGAGATTTTTTATTGTGTGTTTGGCTGAAGTCATTCCAAGAGAACTTGTGAAAGGCAGTGAGGTTGAGAAGAAATAACTCTTGTTTGAGCCATTTATAATTTTTTAAAGAATGCATACAGTATAGAAGTAATTAGTAACAATAATACAGTACATTAATTTGATTGTTCAATACCAGTCACAATATCTGTAAAAAAAAAATTTATATATAGGTACACAGTCAGAAAAAAAACAAGAACTAAAGTATTTACATACATTAGGTAATGGTGCTTAAATTTGAATTTTTCCTGCACACTGTTATAGCTTTTGCCGAATTGTGTTTTAAGCTCAGACATAATGTGACTTTACAATGCTATTATTCATCAATAATTAATATCTACAAACACTAGTGATGATGTCACTGAGAGTTGGTCCAATTATTTTTCATTGTACAAAGCAAGAATAGTTGCTATGGTGCAACTCTATAGATAAAACGACTGAGTGAGTGCCAATAAAACTTTTCCAACACTCCCCATCACGAGTACAGTCTTTCCCTGACACACCAGTTGGTTTCTTAAATCTGTAAACCTTTTTACAAGTAACCGTTTTGTGAAGATACCTGCTTCCATGTCCGCTGTTAGTATGCAAACTTGGCATCTCCGTGAGTAAAAACTTCTTTAACAAAATGTTTTTTGATACTGATATGTTTCAAAGGTGTACTGATTATGAATCGGTGAGACATTTAGCAGACTGCTTGTCATGATAGATTGTGACATTTTAATGTCCAGGCCTATTTAATTTCAAGTTACCTAGAACGTATAGCTTCTTTCACAGCTTCTGCGAGAGACGTGTAGTTAGTCTGTGCTGTAGATAAAGCCACCGTCTCCTGTTTCTTAGACTCCCAACCGACAAGAGTCCCTGCAAATTTGAAGCAATGTCCTGTTTCAGATGTTCCGTCATGTAAAGCCCAATCCACATCCGTAATCCCCGTCAAAGTTTGGTTTGTTTTGTGGAAAGTGAGAGCTAGGTTCTTCATTTGTCGAAGGTAGCAGAGAACTCTGCTAAAGCCGGCCCTACATTATGTCCATTTCCATAGCAATTTTCATACCCCTTTCCTGCTCCCGTGTAGGTTACAATTCGACCCCCTCTGGAGGGATCTGGCTCCGGGTATAACAGTTTTCGTACCTCTGGGTAATAGCACGTGTTGTAAATTTCTGCTATACCCACAGAGCTGCAACAGACAAGATGATGGACACTCAAGTAACAAGCTCAAGCTGTAGGTATATGTTCATTTATGAAAAGATTATGGGTTCAGTAAAACGTATTTTTGTAAATTATGAAATTTAATGTAAGCATAACTAACGGTAAATATTTTTAATAACTCACTTGTCCATAATAAAACAATAAACATAACTTTATATAAATACATGATAATTGTGGATTTGTCAAGGTATACAAATTATGCTGGGCCTTGAAAAGCCCATTAATTTTCAAGAAACCAATATGAAATTACATGTGTGATTAAGAGTGTAGGACATATTTGATGTAGAAACTGGCTTGAATTATTGCATTACTATTTTTTTTGTATTGTAAACGTGCAAAGTTGTCGAAGGGTGCAGTGTTACTAAACTCCAGTGAGTGAAAAATCATTTTGTGGCGTTTATGGTACATACAGTGTATGGGGAGCCCAATGCTTTGAATGGCTACATCTTTGTGAAATGATTTGAAGCCAGAATGGCATGCGAGTTGCCAAATTAGACTGAATAAAACTGCAAATCATAAGCCAATCCTGAAAATCTGATTGCATTAACTAGGAATTGGCGATGGTAAAATACTTGTGGAATTCAATTACTTTTAAAGATTTCACAAATTGGTCTAAAATTTTATTTTTAATATTTTGTCATGGAAATTCTTGATGTATGGCTTTTAAATGCATTATAAAGTGGAAACAGTTGTCCTTATACTAGACATATTATTTAGACCATGAATTTCTACATTTCAGCATTGGTAAAGTCCTTGAATTAAAATGCAAAATGTCTGTAAGAACCTTGTAACTTTTGACAGACAGATGAGCCTTCTGATGACATTCCTTGGACGTGAATATGCACTTGGAAATGAAATGCAAGGTGGAGGATCAGTGCTTATTTATATTTGGTGGTAAAGTTAAGAATTTAAATCTTTAAAAATTTTCAAAATGAATGCTTATTACGTAAAACAATTATTTCCCCAAAATGTCCCCTGAAAATGTATCTCCAACTAAACCTAGATTGTGGTGTTCTCACACTTAACACTTGTCGTACATAAGGATTAACGTATGATGGATTGTTGTGAATTGCTCTTAGTTTCCGGACATGAACTACAGACACGTGACTGCCAGAGGGAGGGATGCGACTAACTATCGAGAGTCCAGCTTAAATAGTAACCAAGTGATCCAGAGCCACTATGTCAAGGAATCATTATTTCCCATAACCTTTCTGCTCGTCCATCTAATGTTCAGCTTTGGCTTTTGTTGTAATATTTGTGTGGTATGAAGTAAGAAATGTGGTGGTTAATACATTGTTTTTTTTTTTTCCTCCTGCAGGTCCTAGCGGGGGAAAGCCTCTCCAAAAAGTGCTGTTAATAAAGCCTTATCATAGTTCGCGGAACATTGTTCACTTGCAAGTTGCCAAGCTGTTGGTGTTGGCCGGGGCCAATCCAGACTTGGGCACTGCTACCCACATTCGAAGTTTAGAGAAAGACACAGCTTTTGAAGCANTGCGACTAACTATCGAGAGTCCAGCTTAAATAGTAACCAAGTGATCCAGAGCCACTATGTCAAGGAATCATTATTTTCCATAACCTTTCTGCTCGTCCATCTAATGTTCAGCTTTGGCTTTTGTTGTAATATTTGTGTGGTATGAAGTAAGAAATGTGGTGGTTAATACATTGTTTTTTTTTTTCCTCCTGCAGGTCCTAGCGGGGGAAAGCCTCTCCAAAAAGTGCTGTTAATAAAGCCTTATCATAGTTCGCGGAACATTGTTCACTTGCAAGTTGCCAAGCTGTTGGTATTGGCCGGGGCCAATCCAGACTTGGGCACTGCTACCCACATTCGAAGTTTAGAGAAAGACACAGCTTTTGAAGCANATTGGCCGGGGCCAATCCAGACTTGGGCACTGCTACCCACATTCGAAGTTTAGAGAAAGACACAGCTTTTGAAGCACTAATTTCCGTTATTGAATCGATGGAAGATGCTGTTTATTTCAAGTAAGATTTTTAAAAAATATCACAGATTTTGTTTTGTATTTTAAAAAAATCTGGGATCCAAAGGTGTAGAATTTGTAGGTTTCTCCTCTAATATGTTTGCGTTTGTGTAGTATCTGAGGTAAGTGCAAAATTGGTAGGCCTACCTTACATTGCCTGCATATATTGTTGTTAATTCACAACATATAATTTTTTTTGTTTCTATAGTGTAACAGTGGTGTCATCATACTTGCGGGCTGCATTCAGCCCGCTGTTTCATGTCCTGTAGCCTATGGGCTTATTTCTGAAATATACATTTATTCATTTCGATATGTATGGAATTTTGTACAGTTAATATATTATATAGGCCATTCACAGTAAAGTGAGCACTTTTGAAAGCCTTCATGTTTGGAATAATAGTAAAATTAATCAAATATTTTAATTTAACCTTAGATGTTGACTATCAAGTGCGGTGGAATATACACACTGTGTTTATTACTGACAAGGCAATATTTATTTGAAAACGTGGTTAAAGGATAAAAAAAATGGCTGAAAGGAAAAAGTAAGTAGGTTCGCTTTACCATGAACAGCCTGCTATGTATTTTAACCTGAAAATCTTGAATTTGTATTAAATTTTTATTTTCCTGAATTAATTTTGTAATTTTTCGAAGGTAATTTACTATTTTTCGCTTTTGTTTTAATTTTTGTATATTTTCTCGTAATTTTATTTTGCGCTTCACTGAAAGTAGTATTTTATGTTTGTTCTTAGTATTGAGATAGTTGCCGGAAGTAGTTTGCTTCTGGGTGGGACCTTTAAACTTATGGCAGTGATAATTTGCGCTGGGGTTTTGACCATCGAAATCCCCGGAGCATCATAAGTTAGTTATTAGTTGTTGGTCCCAGAAGTTTCAGTTTTGGAATAATCCGGTCACGATAAGAAGAGGGCCGAGATTCGTAGGCCTACATTACATTTTTGGAGTTGTTCTGGCCGACGTCAGAAGCAGCTCTGCCTAGCGCCAGGCTCCATTACCAGCGTGAGAAACGCCTCTACTGCAAGGTGACGCCAATCCTTTACATGAGCCGGAGCGGCTCATCCCAGTAATTTGGAGCTTAATTTTGATCAACCACAGTATGAACTTCCAAACCAAGATTGCCTTTAAAGTTTTTGATTTTAGTGTGATGTGCAGAAATGGCAAACCAGAGGTCCGCAGCTCTATTGAATGAGCTAGTGCCGGGGCAGAATTTTTAATGAATCCTGAGAAACTCTTCTTTATGTTGAGAACGTGAGAGATTTTAAAAGGAAAACAACTTAGAATTTAGGTGAATTTTAATTTTTGAAACAGTAAAATTAATTTGTTATTTGGAGCATTCAAATTAATATTGCAATCTCAGTTACGTGAGGCAATGAGTTTTTTGGACAGTAATTTTCAAAACTAATTTTGGTGAAGCAGCATTAATTTAATATTTTATTTTCTTTCATTTTAAATTATAATTGTAAGGGTGGTGGTAACTTGAATTCGCAATACTCCATTTTACACTGATATTTTAATTTTATTTTCAGTCAGCACATAAATTTTAATATTCAGTCAAAATAATTAAAGTAAGTAAGGAAGAAAATTTTTGGAATAAAATATTGCAGCTACCTATCCTGCTTTTGTTTTCTTTTCATTATTTAATATTATATCCCATCATACTTACAACTGAAATTTTATTTCTGCATGATAAGACATTTATTCCTTTTCTGAAACTGTTGGTACCAGTGCAGCCCAACGTAAAAATAAAGGTTTTGACCTTTAGTACAAAATTAAAATGAAATAATAAAGTTTCTCCCTATCTCCTTTTCTCACAACACAAACTAATTATTTGTACCCATTGAATCTCGTTATAGAATTCCGTTGAGGGGTACACTTTTCTGCAGATATAAATGAATACCAGGGTCTCAGATGGTAAGGCTGTGTGTTGCATAAAGTCATGGATCAATGAGTATATTTTCCTTACAAATTCTTTGCTGCTGGCCGTGCAATGGATCTGCAGTGGTGTAGTGGTCAGACCAATTGTCTCCCACTGCAAATTGGGTTCTATTCCCAGCAGNCCGTGCAATGGATCTGCAGTGGTGTAGTGGTCAGACCAATTGTCTCCCACTGCAAATTGGGTTCTATTCCCAGCAGCAGGGTATGTTGATTGTCATGCTTGGAAAAGTGATGGTCAGTGGCGGGCAGGTTTACTTGGGGCATGCTTGTTACCCTGACTATTGCATTTTATCGCGACTTCATTCCACCTCGTCTCACGCGCTGAAACCACAGCTGTCGAGTGCCGACTCTCATTCTCTCTCTCTCTACCCTACTTTGTCACCCTCAGCTCCATTGTCTTTCCTCATTGTCTAAACAGGGCCGTGTTTGCTGTAGTGGCTGGCGCACGCGTCCCCCACCAAGGTAAACTGGGTTCAATTCATGTTGGGGTCACCCCTGGATTTTCATACGTGGAAATCATGCCAGGCGATGATGTTGGTCAGCAGGATTTCTTGGAGATCTCCCGTTTCCCCTGCCCTTGCATTCAGGCTCCGCTTTACATTGGTCTCGCTTCACCCCCTCATTGGCTCTTAACATCCTGGTACTAAGAGATGCCCTAACCTCTCCACTCCTGATAAAAATGTTTTTGTTGAGAAGCACAATGCTGTATCATGGTATTATTGCTGTGTCATCTTGCAGGGGTCCAGAAGCCAAAGCCAGCGAACATTTAGTTTGCTTTGGTCTGCAAGGGGAGCCACTGATACTTGCTCGACAGGTATCTGAACAAGCCTTAAAGCTGTTGCACATATTTCTAGGTGAGTGTCTACAAACAACATAAACCTGCCTTGATCTAGTGTTAAAAAATTATGCTCTGTTTTAATTTGAAATATACACACTTTACCTCAAAGCATGTGCTCATTTGTAGTCTTAGTGTGCACTTAAAATAGTTATTGAGACATAAAAACTTGGGCAGAGCAATTTATGACCAGATGTGCTCAATAGGTGGTGGATCAAAGGATTTGGCTCAGGGAGGACAGGCCAGGGTTAGGATGATTGGAATCCCACCGAGGCACTTGCAGCCAGAGACCCCGGAGACCTGCATGAAAAAATAAAAGAGATAATTAACAGGAAAGGTTAAGAGCCCACGGGAGAGAGTTAAGAGCCATAGATAAGAGATGCAAAGAAGAAAAGTGATAATTCAAAAATTGTTAAATGTAGCTAAATTTTAAAATCCAATTTTAATATCTTATTTTAAGAAGTCCAGAAAATAAACTTAGGCTAGGATTAAGGTTTAAATTAGGAACATTTTCCAGAGGTATTCAATATTTTTAGACCTTCTGGCAGCTCTCTCACCACTACCTCCCACTCCCCTTAAAAATTCAGTCTGGATCCACCACTTTGATATCAGCGTCAATTAGTAAGGCGGCAAGTGGAAGTAGATGTGCACATGTAATCCCAGGGCGCTAAGCCGTCATTTCATGAATCGCCACGCGGTGTGCAGAAATTCTTACCAGGGTCATTACGTCACCACATGGTTGGATGATTAACGCTGATACTTGCTCTTCTGCTCCATTGTTGGCCACGGAGCATGCCAAATGCAAGTACATAGGGGCTGGTTACTTACACTTGGGAAATGTGTGAGACCACGTGCATGTTAGATCCAGTGCCATCTGGCATTTAATACACATTATTTTTGACACAGAAGTGTGCGGGGTGCTTCATGAACTCAAAAGGAATGTTGCTGAACAATACAAGAAACACTGCGGTACAAGACACTTGCATGAGGCCGCGCGTGAACCAGCCCAAGGTAGGTACGCTAATTCTCATACATTAGAAAAGCCTTGAGGGCGGAATAATTATGTAAGGGCACCCCGAATCAATGGAAGGGCCAGACCGGCTACAGGGGCAAGTAAAATTGTATCTGAAATTAATTAAATTGACAGAATTACTAGATCAGTGTTAACAAAGTTGAGGCCCCTTGTGGCACATGGCTGTCCAGCTTGAGCTCCGGCGAGAGACTGGCGACTGGCAATCGGAAGTGAAGGCCCCGAACCGACCGACCACGTGCATGGCTAACGAAGCATGATCAAAATGGAAGGAAGACACTATGCTGATCACAAAAACGTGCACAGCAAAGTAATTACATGAAATCCTTTCTTGCTGATTTATAAAACCGTGCACAGCAGTGCACAGTAAAATAAGTTCATAAGACTTTACACACTAACACGAACCCTTTTGACTGTTGGCTTCGGCCGTCGGGCCTGCCTTTACTGCACTCTACACCAGGTACAGACTCACCAAACACATAACACTTGCATCACACGACCCTACGCCTTGTGCACTTTACACATGTGTTGACGCACCAAACACACGCAACACATGCATTGCAAGACCCTGCGCCTCACGTGCGCGCGGCCCATGATGGGCATGCGCGGGCCGAGGGACGAGGTCGGATAACAGCTTGCTTATATTTTCCTAAAGTACCTCTACAGACCTAACTAGAAGTACCAACCTGCAGTATATGCGTAACTGAACTACAAACTCATAATTATGTCACAGTATCAATTCTGCTGAAATTTAACGAATTTAAATTTGTGACATAAATAAAAATTCATGTGGCCGAGAAGGTGTTCCCCTTAAGGGCCTCCTTAACTGGTGTGAAGGATTTGCTGCCCGACTCATTTGGAGGCATTAAATAGCATGCACTAAATGTGTGCTTCTGTATCACCAACAGAAGCAAACTTCCTGTAATTTTTTCCTCAATTAAAAATATTGTCATATCTGGATCAGACATGTCAAAGTATCCTGCCAACCAAACTGTGCCACTGCAATGCTAAATCCTTCATTTTTGTGTATTAATAGTACATCACCAATTTTAAATGCCTCGAGGTGATGTTTGGCGATAAGGAAGCATTACGATGGATCATCCCAAGGCTGTGGTATGCATCCCTGGGCAACTGGGTTTCTGGCAAATAAGATCTGTTAAAATAGGATATTTTACATGCGACGAAAGTCAATTTATTGAACTACAGATGCCCCTTTGTACTTTTCTCCTATTGCGTAAGGAAACTACGTAGGAAAACTATAAAAATGCTGTTAACCATTAATTTTTTTTTTTCACTTTGAATTATTTAATAGTATAAAAGTAAAAAGTTACAGCTGTAGATAATTGTTTTTCACCTTTCTTGGAAATAAAAATTATACTGTGTTGCTCATACCATTGATTTACTGAGATAGCGTGTATAGTCTATTTGTGGTTTCTTCATACTATTGAATCAAACCTTTGAAAAATCACCCCATTTATGACGTAATACACAACATATTTAGGAAACAACCAAACACAAGTGTTCTATAATTCTGTTAACAGTAAAAGTTTTTTTTTTTGTGAAACTAAATTTTTTTTTAATATTTTACATATAAATTACGTTATTTTATTTATAATTAATGTGAATTAAACAGTGACAAAATAGATTTGTTGGTNATAACCAAACACAAGTGTTCTATAATTCTGTTAACAGTAAAAGTTTTTTTTTTTTTGTGAAACTAAATTTTTTTTAAATATTTTACATATAAATTACGTTATTTTATTTATAATTAATGTGAATTAAACAGTGACAAAATAGATTTGTTAGTAATGTCTAGTAGAGAAATAGTTCTTATTCAAAACATTATTACATTGAGTGTGCACAAATGTGGTGCGTTGTCCCTTTGTCCACCTCATACAAACTAAGCTTAGTGAAGCTTAGTTTGTATGAGGTGGAGGAATGCCCTGAAAGTAGAACTTAAGCAGGGCTTCAGAAAAGTTAGAAGTAAATGAATGGACTACATTCGCAAAGTAAACACTGATTTTGTGGACAATATTTTACTAGCGAGTCCCCTTAAGTGCTGAATCTGGCCACATTTGAATAAAAAATTTGAAGTGCCTATGTAATTACAATTAGTTAATTCTGTTTATTGATATTGGTATGCTGCAGTGCATCACTTTCTTATACACAGTTAATCTGGTTAAAAGTTTTTTTTTTTTTTAATATATAAAATTGTGCTTTTGATTTGAAAAATTTTCTTTTTCCATTTCAGAATGTGGTGCTAACCCAAATTTGGTAACAGTGAAATCTTTGTCAACAACTTTTCAACTTTACTTGTCACAAAGACATGCCGACACAAACACAATCTTGAAATTTCATGCTGCAGGTACATATCTGTTTGTTTTTATTATTATTATTTTTTAAAATCTCTACACATTAATGGTACAAAAGCAATAAGTAAGTAACTGTTGTTATTTTTACACTCAAAATTTTACTTGAGTCAGATTTGGCAGCTGTGAACCTGCAACCCAAGGTGGTATTAAATAGTGTGTATAAAATGGTTGGCTGCTTAATTTAGAAAATAATTAAATACTGTACAATTAATGTCTTAGTTAAAATTAGTGGCATACACCACTCCAGGACTAGTTTCATTTTGACAAAGTATTGTTTTTATACAATCACTGATCAAAATTCTGGTGTTAAACCAGCAGTGAAGTTCTAAGTCTGTCATTGTTTTTCTCAGCTGTTAGTAAAAACTGGCTTTCTTCCATAATTGTTTTATTTTAAATACAAATGTGCTAGAGGCGTACATGAAATGTGGCTTACAATAGGTTCAGTTTTATGATAAGTACTTCTGAATGTAGTTCACTTTACTTGTCATTGAGTCAACAGAAGGTATCCCATTCTATACATGAGTGCATTTTCACAGTTCTGTAAATAGTCCAGTTTGCATCAATTTACAAGACAACTGAAGAGTATCCACGTTTTAGGAAATCCACCAATAGATCCACCAGTTGTGATCGTTCTGGTGTGCTCCGGTGTACACCTTTTGAGAGAATTTGCTAACATTAGGTTGCTTATATATATATTTATTTTGTTACGAATGCATCTGAACAAATCCATGCATGCAAAATAACTTTATAACATAGAAAACCAATATTAACAAGAAGTTGCTGATGTAACTAATAAGCCTACTTTCCTCAACGTGGGTGCAATTAATTTTTAAACAATTTTTTAAAAGTTGAGTTGGTGGGAAGGACTGACCTCTCTTTGAAAGCAATAACTTAAGAAATGAAACCAAAAACTTATGCAACAGTAGTGAGACCATTACAAATACACACGTGCCTTACCCGGGACTTGAAGCTAGAAAACCTCGTACTATAAGCTAGCCTGCAATCCACTGCATTATGGAGATCGGATTCGGAGCATCAACTTCGGATTTAATCATTCTAATGTTTGAAATGATAGGGTTTACTAACCGAAAATTTAATAAGCACCATGGAATTTTGGACACTTGGTACGTTTGAGGATTTTGAAATCGTCAAGATTTAATGCACGATTATTGCAAGGGGTCATTAACAGAATGAGGTGCAAATTTCATAATTTCACTAACCACACCAACTGCGTCAGAAGCCATTGCAGAACAACCATCAGTTCCAATGCCAACGCAGTGTTCCTTATCCAGGTGGAGAGTTTCAGTAAGAATATTAACAACAATATTTTCCAGAGTTAAACCAGTTAATATAGGCTGTACTTTATCTTCCTTTTCATTACAGTCAGCGTCAGAAACACAATGTCACAATCGGAAGTTGCACTAAATGCATCAATAAAGAGGACAAAATCTTCACAAATAACACCTTCATCGACGCATCTCAAACTGAGGGAAAGCTGCTCCGTGTGAGAATTATCTGAGGTTTCATAAAATATAATACTAAAAAATTTAGCCTTGCAAACTTTATCTAAGATTTGAGATTTTCTCTCTTCACCGCAGGTTTATATTATAATATTTTGGGTAGGTTTGCTAATATAGGTAGCTCTTGAAGATGATTTTAGATGCTCCTCAAGATTCTTGTCCCCAGATTCACTGCAAAATCTTAAAATTTCTCTGAAATTTCCCTCACTAACAAAGCTTGGTTGATCACTATCGTTCTGCAACAATCCTCCATCGTCATGGTGGCCACGTAGTGATATATTTGGTTGGCCCAAGAATATGATCATATTTACAATCGGCCTTAACCTCTCACGGTTTTCCTCCACTTGCTTCAAATGTTGAGAGTTTAGCCTATTAATTACTTCAGCTTCTGGTTTGTGGTAAGATTTCAAAAATTCGTTACCAGCATCAACATTAGCCTTGTGGTAGTGAGATCTCTCATGTGTTTTGAAATGGCCATCCTTGCCATAAAGTTTTACGAAGGATGTTAAAGGCTTTGTCACAAAATTCTGCAATGAAACACCTTGATTGTGGCCTGCCTTACCACAAACAGTAACAACGAGCAATATTTGCAATACAAACCTTTATGCAAATCAGATAAAACGAGCCAGTGACGACTGTCAGTGTGGCTTTTCGCACTGCCTTACTCATCAGAGTACAGTTGCAGTGCGGGAGGATGGAGGGTGTGTTGGCCTTCGGGCCTTAAAAACCTGTCAGTGTGGCTTTTATTTAAAAAGCGTTTTATGGATTTCCCACCTTTCGTATGTACGGAATGTGGGTACATGTAACCTACTGGTGGTTGCCAAGGTTTTTCTAATAACTGGCATTTTGTGTAATCGCTACTTGTTTACCAATGTACGCTCCTATATCACATCCATGCATTAATGTAGTAGGTACAGTACCTCCTCCTCCACCAGGACCAGAGGTTGTTGATGATTCTCCCCCCAGTGAAGTTACTGCAGGTTCAGGATCAGATGAATTTAGTTCCTCCAGTTCCAGTTCAGCTTCACATGCCTGGTCTTCTGGTGAGAGATGGTTCTTCTTCCACCTCCCAAAAATGTTTCACAACTTAAAGGGAACATGGTTCTGATAAAAGAGAACTGCAACGTGATGCAACTGTAGGTGGAGCTGCAGTTCAACATTTCCCATCAACACCTAACCTAGAACAGTGTCCATTGCTTCTGGGGACCCGGATTCTCCTTCCAGTGTACTCCCCTGCACCAATAAGGAGACCAAGCCTGCCACGCTCAACAAATTAGAGGGTCTAGGAACATCAAATGTGGGAGTATGCCAATCAAAGGTTAGCTAGGAGGGGGCCTGGTGCAGTGGGCAGCTGCATTTGAGGCAAGTTTCCATTGGCTTTGGGCAGAATGAAGGCATCCACTTAAAACTGTTGGGTCAACTAACCTACTGGCTGCAGTAAGCATGCTGCAACACCCTTGGATACACTGACCCTAGCAAGAGAGAAAAACCAAGTGTCTGGCAACAGTGCTTACTAATGACGCCCGTTTGACGTGCAGAGTCTAGAAATGCATGCACTGTCTGAAAACCACCATAAGAATCCTGAATACCTACGGACGCAGTTGACAAACAACACTGTTGATGGGATAGCCCCACGGAGTGACCTGAGAGTGGCATCTGGTGCAGTGTTCACATCAACTGTAGCATCTTCCTGTGGTTGCCATTGCTCATCTGCATGAGTGGTGACTCAACTCGTGCAGTCACAATGCAGTATCGTGTGGCGTTTGGCACAGCATGACCGAAAAACTAACTTAGATCAGCAGGTAGCTGCCCGAAGGCNATGAGTGGTGACTCAACTCGTGCAGTCGCAATGCAGTATCGTGTGGCGTTTGGCACAGCATGACCGAAAAACTAACTTAGATCAGCAGGTAGCTGCCTGAAGGCCACATCTGAGGCAGTTTAAGCAAAGATTGTGCTGTGTAACAATGCTGAACTGCTCCGAAATACAAAAACAATGAGAGCTCACAATCTGTGACACTGACATGCCCTGTCTGGGTGACTTCACTAAAATCTTGTTCTGCGAGAGGCATGCCAGTAATTCCCGAAGCGAATAAGTAGCCTAATTTGGGGCAATGCTACACGACTAGCTGGTCTGTTCAAAGTATTATCACACTCGCGTACTCGCAGCACAAGTGGACTGTTAAGCTGATAGTGAGCTGCCTCCACTTGGACGTAGAGATCATCAGAGCCATTGAGACGTTGCCTGTGGGCCTCAGCATCAAAATTTCTGTCAGTGCATGCAACTAATTTTTACTGCAGATGATCTTTATCATATCCTTTTTTAAATGTGCTGAGATCACGACATACGGTGATAAGTAAACCAATTTTTGCTGTCTCCTCGCCACATTCTGCTGCTAGATTGAAAGCATGCCACACAACCTCAACCGAAACAACTCTGCCTTGTCCGCCATTTCTTACACGTAACTGTCGTGGCGCACACGACTATTAATAAACATGATCAGCTGTACTGTACTGCACTGAAANCCATTTCTTACACGTAACTGTCGTGGCGCACACGACTATTAATAAACATGATCAGCTGTACTGTACTGCACTGAAAGTCTCGGAAACCACCAACATTCATGAGACATGACTTCATTTTCTTTGCAACTCCTTCTTAACCAAGGCCCGATACCTTGTATCGGTATAATATCTAATCCAAAGAATCAATGTTTCATTTTTAAAACTTTGTGGGCCGGTGTTCTGTTGATCTGACCATCACGTTAGTCACATTAACTTTGTGCCTTGTAATTGTTGAGACTAGAGATTTGTTAGACGGGTAATCATTACTGTGCTTCTGTTTTAATGTAAGTCATCTAGCTTATTTTTTTTNGAGACTAGAGATTTGTTAGACGGGTAATCATTACTGTGCTTCTGTTTTAATGTAAGTCATCTAGCTTATTTTTTTTGGTGGTTCCTAACACTAGTATGTCATATTGTTTGTACATGATATGTTTCATTGTATGTATTATGTAACAGTGTTGTATGTCCTTAATGACATAAATGCATTCCCAGCATCCGCAGTTTTTCACAGAACAGCAAACATAATGAAACGCTGACCTGCTCACTTCGAAATGTGACAAAAAGTTACATAATTGCAGAATCGTGGGGATGCTCGCCTGTCGATAACCCACCTATTGTAGTGTTTCCAACCTCTCATCACCTAACTTGCGTGCGACACATACCTTCCACATGATTTTTTGTATGGTACTGTAATTTTAGTGTTGCTAAAAAATTTTAAATTTACAAAACTAATGAAGCATATTGTGTCATCTCAGGCAAATAATTTTCTTTTTTCATTGTGTTCAAGGAGCCAACTTAAGCACATACAATGGTTTACACATTACTCCATTAATGGTACTTATAATGAGTGCTTCAAGTGAAACTGTATTGTCACTTCTTCGTGAGATGTGGCCTCCAGATGAGGAGGTAAGTTTCCACTTTCTTTTGCTCTAGAGTCTGCTTTGTACGAGGTGTACATTTTAACATGGTTTTGCAATGGAAGGGACGGATGAAAACAGCGTGGTAAATGTGCGGTGACATAAAGGTAGGATTTCCCTCGGTTGAAGGCAAGTGTGATATCAGGATACGTCACCAGTTGTGGGATGCGTGTTATTATGTTGGTGATCTTTGCGATGATTATGGAAGATAATAGTACTCAGCATTAAAAATTATAATTTAGAGCTTTAGTGATAATTACAATATTTATTGTTTGAATTATGTTCTTGGAATAATGTACTATTTTTTGAGCAATGAAGCAAGGGCTTAAAACACATTTTGAAAGATTACAGTAGAACATGCATACATTACAGTTATGTGAAACTTCTCCAACCGGTAAATGTGCTCACTTTCACTGTGATTAATCTATATGTGAGAATTCCTTACTGATGGTGTTGGAATATTATATCTGCAGTTAATAATTTTTGTATTTGCATATTTCATTAAATGTAATTCATTGTAGGTGCCATTTTAGAACAGTCTCCTTTCTGAAATAAAATATCAACATGTGTCTATCACTTTGTAAAAAGGATATTTGTTGCTTTGGTCTGCCAGCTGCCTTAATTATGAAGCATGATGCATGACGCGAGCGACAACGTATTTACATTCTGTAGTTTAAATTTGTTGGTTTCAAGAAAAAGCTCAAGGGTTTTGTTATTTGAATAAGTCGGCAAATAAATTAATTTGTATCACTAGCAGACAAAAGTGATTTTAGTAAAGTAATCATCCAAGGCTCGCAACAGGTTTAGGAATCACAAAGAGAACAGTTAATTTTTGTGCATTTTATAAATAATGTTTTTTTTTGTAATTGTTCTTAGAATATTTTTAATATATGTGACCTTAAAAAAGGTCTTTTTTAAACCAATTTATTTTATTCCAAATTGTAACAATTTTTACCTGTAACAAATTTGCTCAAAATGTTTACATTGTGCATTTTGCACATCTATATAGCAGCGAAGTATTAATCATGTTTTGTTCTTGCAGGAGGTTTTGAAATGAATTACATGGCCTAAATAAACACCCTTTTAATGTAGTTCATCATATAAAAAATCCAACAATTTTTATGTGCAAGTTTAACTTTCCTAAAAAATGTCTAGTATTTTACGCATCTTCTCGAACAGTGACACATTTATTGCATGTAGTTCTTCCAGTGAAGTTACAACTTTTGATTTATGGTAATTTGAATGTTATTTCCATACTAGCAGAATTTTCCACTGCATCATCAAAATAATGTGCAGTTCAAATTGTCACTCTCTCATAATAAGAACCGCAAAACAATCACGTCTCACGAAAGATGATGAATTAGAGTTCCCCGCCCCACCAATAAAATAAACAGAACCGTAACTAGTATATAGCGTGGGCGTAACAAACATAACACTGGTGGGAATGGCAACCAGGTATAGTAGCTTAAATACTGGACTGAAGTAGCCAGTGTAAACTTAATTGAGGACTGTCTAAATTTACTGAATTGATGATGAAACTGAGAATATCATACTTGCTCCAGCACGTACGCTCTACAATTTCTCCCTTGATCATAGTCATACTTGTACAACGTTGNTGAGAATATCATACTTGCTCCAGCACGTACGCTCTACAATTTCTCCCTTGATCATAGTCATACTTGTACAACGTTGCCGTTTTGTCATTTCGTCCATCTTGTATCATACTCTTCCCCAGTTCCCTGTTCTCATAAGACAATGCCTCTGTAACACGTGTTAGGTTCATTAGACGTTTACTGCAGGATGTAAAAGGTTCAGGGTACTTCTTTTCTGTGTATCCTTGACTGGATATCTAGATTATGTTTTTTTTTAGGTTCTCAATTTTTTTTATGTCCATATTTAAAAAAATGCACCTCATGTAGATAATCTGTTTTTTCTAGCTAGCCTCACCAGCTTGTCTGGTATTTTCATCTTAACCCATCCTGTTATAGTTGCAGAATCTGACTTTAGCGACATTTACATCTGGAATGCTTTCAGCAATATAACTAACGTTTGTATAGTCACTTTTAGTCTCTTCTGTGAGGAGCGTATCTCAATCATTCTGAACTTTTGTAGGAAACTTGGGATCAATAAGAATTATACAGTGTGTCTGTGTGGTGTTGGTTTTAATATATGACATACTTAGATTAATCCAACAAACAGTTTTATTCACATTTTACTTTTACATGTAATCACTAGATATAGCACACCACACAGTCTTTGGCAGTCATCTTGATTTTACTATTGCTGTAGTCAAACCACTGATATAATAATAAATGCATGCAAACATCACATAACATTACTCGTCATTATTCACAGTTACGTACATCTACAACAGAACATTATTTTCCAACGCTGTCTCTACTCACAGTGTACAGAAAAACATTTCATTGATCCTTGATTCCCATTTGCTTTTTTGTTTTGGAACATGAAAAATGCCTGACAATCAAAGACTTGGAAGGGACATCCGTCCATGTTCTGTCTTGTCCGTGCCTTTTCTGGAGTGAANCAAATGCCTGACAATCAAAGACTTGGAAGGGACATCCGTCCATGTTCTGTCTTGTCCGTGCCTTTTCTGGAGTGAAACAGCTTTCCCAGTCTTTTGTTAGTGGCTCGTAGAAGTATATGGTTGTATTGACAGCTTCAGCTCAGGGCTTTTGCCTAAACCAACTTCTTGTTGCGCAGTTCTGGTATTCTCAAAAGTCCAGTTGGCTGTTCCACCCACTCCATTTTGCTCAGTGGTGAACTCCAACATTGTCTGATGTTACTCGATCCCATTCTCAATAATGAACTACTTCAGATTACGGTTGACTTATTCCTTATAATTCACACAGCGCAATTTTTTCATTGTCATGCTGGTTTTATTTTCAAGTGTCTTGAATTCCTTACATAACAAATACCTCATTTATAAATTTAAGTAAATCTGTAAGAAGCCTAAAACTAAAACAGCTTGGCCAAGGGGGCTGCAAGAAAGAAGCCTTTATGTTGCCTTTGGCATGCAGGATTTTTATCAGCGTACACACATGCGGGAACTCGTAAACACCTATTTTATTTCACAAACAGGGTGGCATCCCCTGGTTTTCCTACGACAGGGNCACACATGCGGGAACTCGTAAACACCTATTTTATTTCACAAACAGGGTGGCATCCCCTGGTTTTCCTACGACAGGGTCCATAGTAAATAGTTCCATTCCTGCACAATCTTATACAATAACACAGAATACAGAACAGCGTCATCCCACCTANGGTCCATAGTAAATAGTTCCATTCCTGCACAATCTTATACAATAACACAGAATACAGAACAGCGTCATCCCACCTACAGTAGATTTTTCAACCATAGCACTTTGATGAGGGTTCACTGCCCTGAGGAATAGTTTTAGGCCATCAGGCCTATTTATGTTTTCAACATTTCGTGTCATCAGGAATAACCTCCCAAAGTATTTTCGGTCTAATGTGCGTGTGCATGTCTCATACATATTAGTACCGACCTAAAAGAATACATGAGAGACATCTAGTTTTCAGACTGCAACGCATTTTCAACAAGTTCTGTAGGTAATTTGCAACAGCACCGGACTTCTTGTTTATTCAATCTGGAATAAAAATTAACCTAGTGAAATTTGTATGGCAAAGTGCTTCTCTAGTATGAATAAACATGTTTAGGGTGTTAGGAATGCAATTTGCAGTTGTGTCTTTCACTTTGTGTGAAAAGTGCATGCAAGTTGCTTGAGCCAAGCCAGATGTTGGGTGGTGTTGATTTTAAATTATGCACCTATGTGATAATGTATTTCATTCATCATCTATGCTTCACTGCTTTGGTATACACTAAGGAGTGTGGGTTCATTGTCTGCGTATGCATAACAATTGAACTTGTATTACAGTTTGTAACCCAAAAACAAAACATAACTGCCCTTTGCTTGAGTATGTACATACTTATTGCTCTAGGAGCCGAGGTATCTGTATTGAGTAGCTAACATACACCCTGCCTACCCTCATGTACATGAAGGAAATTTACGCCATGTGACTTGGAAGAAAAACACCTGTAATTTTTTTTNCACCCTGCCTACCCTCATGTACATGAAGGAAATTTACGCCATGTGACTTGGAAGAAAAACACCTGTAATTTTTTTTCCCCAAGGAATTCTTATTTTGAAATAATTTTAAATGAATTTAATTATGCACAGCATTATTTTGTAATATTGATGACATGAAGTGTAAGTTGATTTGAATATGATCAATTTTTTTTATAGATGCCGAATCTCAACTTGAAGAATGAGTTCGGTTGGACAGCGTTATGCTACGTGATGTATGCTGGCTCTGTGGATGTGGCCATTATGTTGGTACAGCGCGGGGCGAACCTCCATGCATGCGAGATAAATGTAAATCAGAATTTTAGCGGTGCTGTAAAAAAAGTCAGCATTTGCCCTTTGCTGTTTTCTCTGCTGGATTCCTCTGAGAAAGAGGAGAAGGGAGAGTTTTCTTACGAAAATTTCCAGAAGCTTATGTCATTTGTTGTGGCTCCAGTATTTGACGCCATTGCCAATTCAAAGACTTTGGTTGACCAAGTGGGGAGCAATNTCGGTTGGACAGCGTTATGCTACGTGATGTATGCTGGCTCTGTGGATGTGGCCATTATGTTGGTACAGCGCGGGGCCAACCTCCATGCGTGCGAGATAAATGTAAATCAGAATTTTAGCGGTGCTGTAAAAAAAGTCAGCATTTGCCCTTTGCTGTTTTCTCTGCTGGATTCCTCTGAGAAAGAGGAGAAGGGAGAGTTTTCTTATGAAAATTTCCAGAAGCTCATGTCATTTGTTGTGGCTCCAGTATTTGACGCCATTGCCAATTCAAAGACTTTGGTTGACGAAGTGGGGAGCAATCTGCTGCCATTGTTGCCAGAGAGATGGATAAGTGAGCATGAAATGAATGAACACGAAGTGACTCGTCTTATTTTGGGCAAAATTTCCTCAAGCCTGCAACAACTTTGTATTCGACAGATTGTTACTGCAACGATCTGTGCAAGGAAATCTGGTAAGTGTCCCTCCTTGGTTACTAATATCATAGCCAATTATACTGTTGTGTGTTATGTTTTCTACTAGAACAGAGTTTGTCACCTCAATACGATTGCATACAAGAATGGCTAAATTTTTTAATGTTCTTTTTTCAAGTTTGAAAACTTTACATTTATCAGTTTTTTTTTTTAAGAAATGTAATATGTAGTTACAGTGGACTCCCTATCTACAGTTTTTCAGGAGACAGTCAAAAATTTCCATGCATGTGGGATTTCAGTAGATGAGGGTTCTGGCATGCACATCAATGAAATACATTATTAGACTTGATTTTGAGTATAAATACAGCTTTACAATATCTGTGAAAAAGGTTTACCTAAGAAGCACAATAAAATGGGAATTTTTTAAAAAAAAGTATTACTCTGTTAGTATTGCTGTAAATAATACATTAAAAAACATTTCACCTCGGCTCATTTAAATAAAGAATATAACATCTCAATATACTGTATATAATTGATTGTGATCCAACACGTAATGCAAGCCGACCTGAAACTTTCAAACCCTCTGAAAATGAAAATGACACTGAATCCAAGTCAAATCCTGAATGTCCCATGTGCACTCGATCAGCGATGAGCACGCGGAGAGATTACTGATTGGGAAGTGTGTTCACGGAAGGCAGACGGGGAAGAGGAAGCGACGAGAGGAGTGAAACAATGCGCCCCTCTATGCCGCTACATGTTGGCGACACCTTGCGCGCTCTGCAAATGTCTGTCTTTTAAAGTAATTAATTATATTTCACTGCCACAAAAACTTGTAATTTTGAGACAGAAATGAATAAACAAGGCAATTAAAATTTATTTCTTCACTGTTTTTAATAATTAATCATTTGAAACCATGTCCTCTGATTTTCCCGTACACGCACCTGTCGCGAGCTATGCTGCACTCGGGCTCGGTGCTTACCCATTATTAGAAGACAAAAGGTGTCGAATAGGCCCTTACAGGATATAATTTTATTAAAAAGATGCGTGTCAATTAAATTAATTAAAATAAATCCTCCGATTTACTCACAGGAAGTTACTGAATATGAACTTTACACTTGATAATACAAGTCTCTCGATGTTCAAACAATTTTTCGCGACAAGGGGAGGTAAAGTATATGCTTCTGGACATATCATTTTATTTGCAAACATGCTGTCCATTGAGTTAAATTAATATTTTGTTTTAAAATTATGTTGGTTTTATGCCATATACAAATAAACACCGACTTTGCTAGAAAAAACTACTTTTAATCACAAAAGAAAACCTCTTAGCAAATAATAATTCCTCGCTAAAATGTATTGCTTAACATTTCCAGGCGAAACCATATGCTTTGAAACACTAGTGATGATAGGTGCGACTATTTTGAGCAATAATGGATAATCTTGATAAAATTTATACGATCGCCAGGTGCACTTCATTTGCCCTGAAGCCAGGCGTGTAAAGGGTAGTGGCTGAAAGAGAGGACATGCTTCTTTTTTTTTTCCTTCTAGACAACAGCTTCCCCTCTCGAAGGCATGTCAGGGGAGGAAGAAAGTTGTGCGGCTGAGAAAGACAGAAAGAGGAGGGAGAGGATGCTAGGTCGCCATGCTGGTTGCTAGGTAACCGCTTCCCCTCTCATCAGATATGTGAGAGGAGAGAGCAAACCAGACTCGCACCGCATTGCAGTGTCAGTGATAATCGACGGCGTGTGTGACGTATTTCACATTTAATTACTAGGCATTTGCATAAACAACCGGTTTAAAAACCATGATTGTTGTGGGAAATCTTAGGTGACTGGACCAAAATATATTTAGGCAATATCCAATAAACGACGCAAGCCGGTAACTTTATCATTATTTATATAAAAGTTTTGCCGGGACCACTGAAAATTAACTTTGGATACTATTTATTGGTACATGCATTTTCGGTGCAATAAAGAGTCCGCTGTACATAGTATGCCTCTATGCGAGAATGTGTTCATTCCCAAAATAATTTTCTAATCAGTCTGTGAGGAGGAAATGTTCCCAAACAATTCTCATCCAGAAATACTTCTTCCACTTGTATGTCCACACCTTACCTTCGCCTTCTCATACCCTCGAGCAGTTTAACGGAATTATTTGTTTGGATTTGTTGTCTTTGTTGCCTTCCTAGGTACCAGTTTTACCACTAGCTGTCTGTAGCACATATTCATCTTAAATTTCTACACTGGAATTAGGAGATAATTGCTACTAAAATTGGGTCATGTTATTAAATGGAAGTCATCCTCTATTACATGTATGAAAGTGATAAGAAGGCAGATAGCTAGGAACAATGTAAAATATTGTGATTAATAGCTCTAGTGATGCATTAATTGCACAATTGATTAAAACTGTATTTTTTTGCAGAGGTAATTGCAAAGTACATGACTCCAGCTCCAGAAACGCAGGAGGAATTATCAGATCTGTGTTCAGTTTCCGAGATTCTGGCCAGCTTGCATCCACATGCTGTCACAAAGATAGTGACTGATGAATTGCACTTGCCCCCTATTCTCACTGGTGGATTCTGGATAGAGCTCGCTCGCTTGGAAATGGGAACAGTGCTGTTCAACTACAAAAAACATTCTCAGAATTTCTACAACGATGACAGTGAAATGGAAGAAGACTCGAGTGGGAGTGAACTAGAATCACCACCACCATCATCATCATCATCATCATCAAGCAACTCGACAGGATCATCAAGCGTTAGCTCCAGCATCCTGTCGTCGTCGAGGGATGATAGTTCGGACCACAGTGACTCGTCATCGGATATTGCTCAACAGTTAGAAAATTGCGTAGCAATTAGTGGTGAAGATGAGAACTTACCATGTGATAAAGTTAGTAAAGAGAAACTCGCCATCATTTCACCTTGCAATTCACCAGACTCTGTTCAGGAGCATTCGAACGCCAGTCGTAGTTGTAATGAGACTGACGACGAATCTCAAAATGACAGCCGGTATGAGCCATCCCCAGTTGTTTGGCGGGAGAAATATGAGGCACTTGATGAATTTTACTCTGACAAAGAAGGGTAGTTATAGTGTGATACGCCGTAGTAACATTTACAGAAATTTAGAAAATTCAAATCATGCTCAGAAATTCCTGAAAGTAAGTAAATCATTTAAAAATTATTTTTTTTTTACAGTAGTAGCCTCTGAAATAGAGACCCATTCGAAATAACTTTTTTTTTGGGAACCATCAAAAATATTTAATTGGAACGGTTCTTCCAATACCAACCCTTTTCCTGGGAAAATGGTCTTAGAATTGAGAGTTTACGTACGTAGTCAGAACTCTATTATGTTCTGAATGTAGTCATATTATTATATATGCTATTCACTGTAAAGTGAGAACTTTTGAAAGCTCTTCTCATTTGGAATAATAGTCAATAAATATATTTTATTTTAGCTATAGACGTTAACTTCTGAGTGCAGTGCAATCTACACACTGTGAGTAATACTTGTATGTAGGGATAGGAAAGTTTTGCGAGTTCAACGACCTGTAGGCTAGACTCCACAGTCCTGTGTACACTCGAGCCTCAGATGTTTGTCCATTGGCTGCTGCCCCAGAGAGCAGCCAGTGATACTCCACACCTGGCAATGTGGCACTCGCTACTGGTTTCCTTGCAAGTATACTATGGGCGTAGTCGTCCAGGGTGTGTCTATTGAACTGTGATCCAATTGAAAATGTGAATTCAGTGTACACGTGTTGGACGTCTATCTTCTCCTGAATTGAATTCGCAAAATTTTCCTATCCCTACTTATATGGCAATATTTATTTAAAAAGATGGTTGAATGATATAAGATTGCTGGAAGAAAAAAAAGTTACTAGGGTCTCAAAAGTGCTCACTTTACCATGAACTATACCAAATAAATGTAGGTGTTTCAAGCAGCAGAAAACTGCATAGACCTTGCTGCTTGTCTGAAAGACTGATGTGTTGGTAAGTAGGCTCACCTTTTTTGAGCATGCCTATCAGGTTTAGTTGCTGAAAGACAGAATTTTGAGTAGGAAAGTGATCGATATGTTCATGATCACAATTGCCGCACAATCTTGTTACCTTATGCCCAAAATGAAATTACAGTATTACCTAGAATTACCATTTCTTAAATATTTACCATTCACATACTGGTAGTCATGAATTTAAGAATTGTTTCTGCAATAAACACAGACCTTGTGTGACAACCAACCAGATTTCATAACTAACCTTGGCAGCTTGGACTTGTTTTGTTGAAACCATTTAGATTTGTTCATTAAACATATAAAGAATATTAATTAAAATATTGAACAAACTGGCAGGTGGAACATTTGAGGTGGTTCCCGGAACGACGGATCCATATTTCATAGGAGTGTTGCAATGTGAAAGCTGGCCGTGGATGGGGATGGACTCCTTAGTATTTTGAGTTAGTAATTTTAAATTTGGTGATGATTGCAGGCACAAACTACATTACAGTATTCAGTCATCAGAGAAGCGTGAGTTCTCAGGGGTTGTTAAACAGTCGGCATTGATTGAATCCTTGTCCTAATGTCTGATTGCAGTTGTTCTGTGGGATCCTGACTTGGGCATCTGTGCGAGTTCTTCATCTTCCCTGGAATGAAAATTAAACAGAAAGGACAGAGATTTGTCACATTGGTGGAGATTCGAGACAAGACAACTACTGAGCTGCAAAGTCTGAGAAATGAGGATGTTCCGAACGCATTTGGGCAACTGCAAAATTGCTGGAATCATTACATTAACTCGAGGAAATTATTTAGAAGGGGATGGAGGTCTATAAAGTGTTAAACTTTTTGATTGCACCTTGCATATCTATAAAAACAAATACGTACTTAAATCAGAAATGCATAAATTTTGATTCACAGCAATGCCACATAATCGTAGCCTCTTTTCTTTTAATTTCCTAGTTTAATGTTTCACTCAGTTTGAGCACCATCCAAGTTCATTAATGAATTTTGAAATGGCGGCTGTTCAGTTTGTTTCGTCGCAAGGAATACGTGATTGCAGAAATAACTGTTTCAAATCTAAATGTGATCTGTCTATCGTGTTTCTAAATAATAAGCAGATACTGAGGAAATTTTAAATATTTGTTTCAGCCAGATTTTATTCACGGCAAAGAAATTTTTATAATGGCTTCAACTGAATATTTAAAATTGTATTTAAAAATCCATTTTGTTTATGATAGTGAAATAAAATAGTCTGCTTTGCTTGCAAAATAATTCTGTGGTTATCATAAGTCGTGCTTTACAACAAATTGATATATTTATTCAAGTTTACAATTTGCTGTTGACATCAGATAGTTTAATCAGACTTTTGCCAAACTGTTTGAATAAAATTGAACATTGTCTTGTATTTTGTGTCATGTATTCAATAGTTTAGCACTGATGGTTTTATTCGTGTGAACAAGAACAATAAGGGAGTGTACTAATAATAATATATTAAATAACAAAAATTTATTATGTATTACGGCAGCTTGTAATGCCCTCCCAAAGGTAACCATTACAAAAATAAAGTGAGAATACTAGTCAGTAATAACGGGTAAATTGTGCCTTAGCTGGGTGTATTGTTTTTAAGGGCAGTGGAAAAATATGTTAATTTGTAATGGTAAGTGAAAACATTTCCATAACAGTGTTCTGCCATTTAGTATTTAATATAAATGCAAATACAAGATGGGGTTGAACTCAACTGACAAACGTCTTGAGGCGAGTCCTTAATGCAAAATCAAATGGAAAATATACGGGACACTACCCCTCGTGTCGCACCTGCTCATGAGCCACCACTGTTGTGTGAAGCGCGCACTTAACTTTTAGCAGCAGCAACACAGCTCCAGGCACATACGCAAAGTGAACACTTCCTGCAGGGAATCACATGCTGACTGTCGCCAGAAAGAAACAGGCAGTTTCAGCACAGTAAACTTACTAATGTATGGTACATGTTGTTTACGGTAGACTTTAAGAAAGTCTTCCACCATTGTCTACCCAGTGGCCACAACAGCCTGCCGCACACGCATGTAAGTGCCAGACACCGTATCACTGCAGTTGAAGCTTTGTGTGCATTTGGCATGAAAACTGTGGGTTCTCAGCAGTTGCAACAAGAGGACCAGTTTTGTTAATTAGGTTATATTGCTTAATAAACAAGCTTCTAAAGTATAATTAATGATGGTATAAATGTTGCCTGCAAAAAAGGGTGGCTAATCCTGTAACTTTCATTACGATGGGAAGTATTAACGAGAGTTTGCTCTAAGGTTTAAAACCTCAATAACATAAAACAATGTTCAGAGATTTGTAGTTTAATTTCATTTCATTTGAGATATGTTGCCAAAATAAATTTTAAAATCTCAATTTTTAAGGGCTTATATTTCCCTTAATATTCAATTTAAGTAGTTATATACATTATTCATTATACTTAATTGTTGTGAACCTCTTTTAAATATTTTCTTATGGTGGTATTTTTTAGTGTTTGCTTTTATACATAAAACAATTGTCCCTCTATTTGCAAATTTTTTATTATATTTTCTTTATTGCAATATGCTTAACTGCGTTTGATATGTAATTGATGTTATAATTGATATAATGCTTTGAAAGTAATGGTAATTTTTTGTGAGAGTTCATTTTATTGGCAAGTTAACAATGTTGTTATGTATTTACATTCTGTGTTCATGAAATTCCATATGTAAGATTTTGCTCAGTCTTCAAACACTGGGCATAGTGCACAATTATTTGTCCTGTTTTTTTTTTGCGAGTCAAATACAGAGAAAGAATTATGTTTATTCAGGAGTTTTTTTTGTGCAATTTATAAAATTGTTGTACCACTCAACATAAATCAAGCTAATAAAAATGCCTACCAGTTCGTAAAAAAAATTTGGCAGACAAAATTCTTAAGAAAAAGGTCTTAGGTGAACAGTAATTAAGTGTATTAAATGTCTCTGCCAGTGTATTTATTATTCATGGACAACGTTGAAATCATTTACAATTTTTTGTAATACATTTTAACATAATTTGTTCGCCAAACCTATGTTAATTTCTGCAAAACTTTGTTTCCTCTGATCAAAATGAGATTGAATATGAAAGTCCAAGAATTTTTGAACTTTCAGATCAAACAATTTGATCTCACAAGTTTTTGGACAGCTTATAATCTGAAGTATGGAATCCATGAATGTGGAATGAACAGTGTAAAGTCATGTTTTTAATGCAAAACATCACAAACCTAGTAGATAAAAACCTAAGTGCTTGTTAGTGCATAAAAATACATGGGTGACGAAAATAGTGAAATAATTGCATCAAAACAGACAAAACGGGTCAGTATTGTGTGATTATATGTGAAAAATGTAATATTTATACCCAAAGTAGAAAATAAAAACATGCAGATAAAATAAATAGTGCATGAGGTTTTGATGTAGTGTGCAATATATAGTATCGTCATTCCTCAAGATTTATACAGTGTATTCAGCCACATTTGACCTGTTCCAGATGAGTTCAAACAAACATATAATTGTTTGACTATAAAATTTTGTTATCGGCATCAGTTGGTAAGGCTGTAGATGCAAGCGAAGGTGCAGATGTAGTCCCAGGGCACCAGGCCGTGATTTCACGCATGGCCACACAGTGAGCAGAAACTCTTGCCAATTAACACAGATACATGTTTTTCTGCTCCATTGTCGGCCATGGAGCACGCCAAATGCAAGTACAGGGAGGCTGAGCATTTATGTATAGGAACTAAGTGCGACCACATGCGTGTTAGTTAGATCCAGAGCCATCCTGCATTTATTACACATTAAATTTGCAACAAAATCCACAGGATGCTACATGAACACAAAAGTAAGAAAACAGAACAGTAAAAAAGATACTCCTGCACGAAAACACTTACATGACGCCTTATCTGAACCAACCCAAAGTAGGTACACAATATTACGCCAGAAAAAAACCCTAAGGTGACATATTATTTAAGGACTCTCTGAATCAACGGGAGGACCAGGCCTACTGCAGGGGCAAAATAGCAGAGGTTTTGCGAATGAATTAGCAGATATAATTAACAAATCTGTGAGAAAAAAGTTGAGATTCCCACAGGCCATGTGGCATCAGTCCGTCTGAAGCTCCAATGAGAAACTGCTCAATTGCTGTCGGAAGCAGGGACACAAACCCGCGCCAGAAATGATGGCCCCGTGAAGACCACTTGTATGGAAAATGAAGTGTGATCAAAATTAAAGGAAAACACACTATATTAATTTACAAAAAAGTGCACTGAAGTGCACTGCAAAATGAATACATAAAAGACTTTACTTGCTAACAAAACCCTTTTCTACTATTGACGTTGGCCATTGAGCCTATCTTCGCTGCACTCTACACAATGTAATATTCCGGCCTTGTTACGTTTACGTTATATTTAAAATAATGCAGCCTCACAGGTGGGCGCCATCTTGTAACGTTCGGCACTTGTTACACTCGTTATTTATAATAATGCCACGGCTTGCTCAGAGGTAGAAACAAGAGACTCGGTTAATTGAACACTAGTTACTTAAGAAAGAAGTTCCAGATTAGTTTGATATATATATTTATTTAACATTCAGCAACACAGTTCACAGACGCACAGACGGAGTTTCAGTATGCAGAGTACAAACCTTTACCATTAAATATACTATTGCAGTTAACAGTGCCACAGTCGTTTACGTAATGATGTTCTTAAAAAACTGACCCGAAGAAACTTAAAATGTGGCTACCTCCCACACCGGCTGAGAAATGATATATTAAAGTCTAGTTGCCGATGTGGGGGTTCTAGTCCTGCCCGAACGCGGCCTAGGCTAGCATTGCATGATGCTTCTCGACTGTGCTGAACTGCCCTCACGGGCGTCGTGAAGTGACTCTCTCCGACGACTGACTTGAATAAGACTGCTCGAAGGGTGACAGACAGACGCCTCTTTTGTGCTGCCTATCACCCCCCTCTCCTAAGATAAGCGCCTGACATCTGCCAGCAGCGTCATCTAAAACTGCACGTATCCCGCTCTCAACAAGTTATCGATACTGCGTTGTCAACAGAAACGAACCTCTCGTACAACACAAACTTGTTGACGTTGCCTGAAAATGCGCTGGAGGAACTAAAACTGTCGACGCATTCAACATCCCGATAAACTAACCTCTCGTTTCGTATAAAATTTGTTGACGCATTAAACTGCGCCGAAGTAACTAAAACCTGTCGACGTTGCCTGATCCACAGAAACGAACTAATCTAATTAATGCTGATGTTTCCCCAAAAAACCAAAGTTTGAAACGAAAACTGTAACCAGGACTCCTGATAAAACGTAACACAGCAAACGTCCTCCCGATAACCTACAAACGCACACGTCTGCCGGATAAACTATCACGGGGAACGAGCCACCACGGCTTTAAACTTCAGACCCGATAAAAATATTAAGAAGCTTTCCAAAGCTTCATACACACGAAAGAATTTTACACCCGAGTCCCGAAAAATTACGAATATTGCATCATTACACTGTATATGTGTTCGGGTACCGTAATACGAACCAATCATAACTTGTAACATTTCAGTTAAATTCACAGTTATAATATTTAAAATTAATCAGAAGGTCGTAATTCACAGCTTTTCAACTTTTTATTAAACTCGTTTGTTGTTTCAAACAAATTAACTAATAAATAACACTTCTTCTCGAACACAATAAATCCATCTTATTAGTCTTCCCTTATTAAGTATTCATTTTCAAAAACATTTAGCAGCAACTATTTCATTAATGTTAAAATATATGTTATTGCTATTTTATTACATTGGTTGTATGATTTATGTTAAAGAAAAAATTATGTTCCATTTTACTTCAGCCTTACTTCTGATGTTACCTGCTCTCTGATTGGCTGTCGTCTGACCATGCTACATCTCTCCTCCAACCAGCAATGGCGATACAAGAGCCAACCGGGATAATTTTCTTTCGTTCACATGTTTTGTAATATTCAATGCTTATTACCTTCCAGGTACATTATGAACAATAACAAATAAATTTGGAATATGTACTGAATATTCTCTAAAAAAACAAAGGAAATGTAACTTACACATGATCTCTGTCAATAAACTAGTAAAATAACCAAAGTATACTATACTTTGTTTAAATCATATAATAAAGCTTAATTTGTAAATAAAATTAAATGAAATTGTAACGTTCCCGCGGCTCGTTACGTTATATTAAAAATATTGCAGCCTCACAGTTCGGCGCCATTTTGTAACGTTCGGCACTTGTTACCTGGCCGATGTTTACGTTGCCTCGGCTTGCTCAACGGTAGAAACACGAGACTCAGTGAATGGACGCCGATTAATTAAGAAAGAAGTTCCAGATTAGTTTGCTTTATACTTTATTTATCTATTTAGCGACACAGTTCACAGACGGAGTTTCAGTATGCAGAGTACGAACCTCTCACAGATAAATATAAATGTTCAGAACGGAGCCACAGTTGTTTACTTAATTATGTTTTTAAAAAAACTGACCTGAATAAACTTAAAATGTGGCTACCTCCCACACCGGCAGAGAATTAAATTAATAAAGTTTAATAGCCGATGTGGGGGTTTAGCGTCGCGCCCGACGCGACCTAAGCGAGCATTGTACCGCTGCCCTGAAGTGACTCACTGACCTGCCCTCACGGGCGACTTGAAGTGAAGTAGAGTGCCTAACGACTCCGAAGCAACTGATTCTACTGCTTGAAGGGCGACAGACAGACGCCTCTTTTGTGCTGCCTATCACCCCCCTCTCCTGAGATAACGGCCTGGCCACGCACGCTCTCCACAACATTATCGCCGCAGGAACTAATCCTGCGCAGTCAACATAAACGAACCTCTTGTACAACAAAACTGCGCCGGAGGAACTAAAACTTGTTGACATCGCCTGAACTAATCTGATTAATGCTGACGCGTAACAAAAATCCAAAATTCGAAACAAAACTGTAAAACGGACTCCTGATAAAACGTAAACAGCAGACGTCCGTCCGATAACCGTAAAACGGCAAACGTCTGCCCGATAAACAAACTATAGCACATGTCTGCTCGACAAACAAACTACCACGGGAAACGAGCCACCGCGGCTTTTAACTTTAAACCCTATAAAAATTTTACGAAACTTTCCAAAGCTTAATACACACGAAAGAATTTTACACCAGTGTCCCAAAAAATTAAGAATATTGCGTCATTACATTATGTCACCTTAAGCAAATACTCTGTAATCATAGACAAATATAATATTTAGAAGCAAAGTTGAATATAACACCTGAAAAACCACAAAACTTACACTTGGCAGCACCCTTGAGCCATGACCAAGGTTGATTGTATACAATGTAAATCATATTATTACATCATTTAAATATACGTGAAGTCTGTGTAATTTTTTGAATTGTCATTGGTTTGTTGAATTATGTATATATCTTTCATATAATGGAGAAAAGTGTAAGAATGTCAATATAATTATCTCTTGTCATGTCATTCTATTACATATATGAAAATATATGGTCTAGTCATGTAATTTTCCGCATTGTCATTAATCATCAGTCAAATTAAATTATCCCTTATCCATGATGTATTAAGGAAGTATCGCTTTATATCATTGCTTTGTAAAGTCGTGTCGGGTGAAGCATTGGAGAAGTGTTTGAATTATTTTTAGTGTGTAATGTGTTGGAGTGTTTCAGTGCTATGGTGTTACAGAAGTTTTGAATGTACATTGTGTTTTCAAGACACTCGTTAAGCAGTGGATGTGCTATTATATTTTCAAGAATGTTTCATTATTTGTTGTGCATGTGTGTAAAACAAAATTCTGTACTTTGTTGTTGGCTAATAATTATGTTTCAAGCAGAGTATAGAGCAGGGGCATTTGCAAAAAACCAAAGGGTATGTTCTGTTTTAATTTTGGTGCTTCCAGTCAAACATTGCACACTGGTAACAAAGTGGAAAGAATTAGGTACCATACGCGGGAGTCACTGTGACAAAGTAGATGAGACTGTGACAGATGATTTGTACTGTTATTCAAATTTTCTTCCATTTTACAAAGGTTGTTTCAAATGTTCAGTGGTTATATTGGCACCATTGAATATCTGAAACACTCCATTGAAACAGGAGGGTATTTTAAGTGACACGTCACCCCCACATTTGTCACAAAGTGGACCCTCGCTCACGGAACACCTAAGGTTGGTGTTGATTCATTTACAGGTATGCAACATTTGAAGTAATGCTAATCTACTTGAAAATATGACTTATACATTTCAAATGATTAGGTGCGTATAAATTCATATTGATAAAAAATTCTGTCGTGGAGTAATTTGGGCTTCTAGGATGCGTGTTTACAGCAGCAATGTATTGTATCAATGGCAGGTAGTGACTTTGGCTTGAGGCAAAGAGGTTGTGTTTTCCCCTTGGGACAGGTCTGAAGCCCATTTTCACTGTGTTCGTTAGCATCGCCCTAATGTGAGAGGCAGTGGATGTTTTGTAGTTTGGGCAAACCTGTGTACCCTTTCTGTGTGTTGCGCGCATGCTGATCACAATATAAAACGACAATAAGTTAAGCCAATGTGATTGACAAAGTTGTCTCCCCTTGACCTGACTGACTCTTCCTTCAGAATAGAATAGGTAAGTAATCTGAAATCGTGCATGACATTTGGTGCAGCGCAGGCATTAGATATTTTTAGCTATACCTGATGAATTCTGATTGTTTTGCACATCAAACCTAACGAGTAAACCATTTTTAAGGAATATGAAATGGCACTAGTTACTTACCCGGAACACAATTAATTGTATGCGCCTCAATATGTTACCACAGAAACAGTGTTTTTATTTTGTATGTAAGAGGTGGCATTGCAGCAATCCATAATCCTGTTAGGTAGGTTTCGATTTGAAATCTCTCCTAAAACTGAGGAGGTGGTGTAACGAAGTTAGGCACTTCGTTAATGCTTAAAAATTTTGTATTTTATTAATTTGGTATTATTTTATGTAAAAGGGAATAATTAGTCAAGTTAATTGAATAACCTATGTATTGCTAGTTATTCTCCGCATTATGGAGATTCAAAATTCACAATTTTGACAAGGAATATTTTTAACCATTGTTGCAGTGTCCAAATCTGGTTTTATTAAATTAGTTTCTAGTAGTGCCCAATGGAAACAATTTTAGGGTGCTTGTGTAGAGAGAGAGGGTATATGCGACAGAGTCTAGTCCACTCTTTGAAGGGTTACAGAAGCACAGAAAGAGGTTGAGTTGCGGCTGGTTACGGCTACATTACGTGATGCCCAGATTGGGCCTTGGCGGCGGCATGATGCAGCCAACCTATTAGAAGGGTGGGGACGGTTAGTGTTAGCAGCTTTAGGTGGAAGTGACCGCTGCCATCCCAGAGAATTAAATAGGTCACCGAGTTAAGATGTTTAAGATAAATTGTTGTCTGTACCGGAAGCATCCATGATAGTTTGTTCTCTCACCTTTGTTTGGGTTTAACTTTATACCTACAAATTATTTTATTGTGGTGTAAGAGGTGAGCAGGGTGATGAGGGTATAGTCCTCCTGCCTTTACAAATTTAAGTGAGGTGGGTGTGTGTTTTGATTGTCATGAGTATAGAAATGTTTCTGGATTCTGCCTTGTGTGTTGTCTGTCGTTACTCTGTTATAAATGGACGTGAAACATTGTAAATAAATGTCTATTGAACTGTTTCTCTGGATTTTAAATTTATTATTGCATCTGTACATAATTTAGAGTTTTATTTTTCCCTGACTGAGCCATGCAAGCTACTATAAAAACAATTCGACAGCAACAAAATGTTAAAAACAGTAAGCACCAAAAAGTTTTTTTTCTTACCTTTTAAGAGAAATTATTTTTTGATTATTTTGTTCTCATTAAGGAGCGACTATTAATCCAGACCGCACCAAATCCATCCCCAATTTAAAACCTAAAATGCCAAGGGTATCGTCCATTTCATCTACATGACTAACTTCCAAGTACATCCCAAATTTTCCAAATGTGGCAGCGCTGACCATACTACATACACAAAGTTAAGCGGGCGTGCGGCACAAGGTCCTTCACACAGGTGTCGCGCAAGCGCTGAACAAAGTTAAAATAAGAGATTATGCCTGAGGGGTGCGAGTCAAACTCTGGTTGCACAAAGTATATAAAAAGGTTCTGGTGAATTAAATTCTATAGATGTGAACTGATTGGCGCACAAAAGTTGGCTCACCCCTGAGCCATGTTGCATTGTCACCTATTGATAGCATTGATGTAAGAAAAAGTAATAAAAATTATGTATCAATGACGTTTGTAGAAAATTCCATTTGCCAAATATATAGCACAAATTAAAAAAAAAAATGGCCTCACTTTTGTTAAAAAAAATTAAACACACTCGACATCTTGGTTAATTTACGTGTACCACAAAAAATGAATTCCTAGTCATGTTTGGCACATTCATAACAATTTGTGAGGCCACATTTCAGAATGCTGTTATTTTTTGAAAGCCTTCTCCTCAATGTGAACATATAACTACACAATAACTGTACATTAAACAACAATATACACCATTATTTCAAACTGAAAGACATTTTAGGATACTGTAATATCATGAAACCTGCAAATAAGTTGCACAAAAAATAGCATGAGATGTTATTTAAGATCTTGTACATGGGATTCAACCCAAAGAATGACTGACATCATAAAATATGATTACACTTAAAGAAATGTAATGCTAATAAGGCTAAAATTAAATGTTTTATACATTAGGAATTGCACAAGTTGTCTTTATAAAATGTCATATATACAACTGATATCTACAAAAATCATCTTGCAGCTTGGTGTTGTGTCTACACTGATTCCTATCGCAGATGTGCAGAGATCAGGCTGACAACCTGAAGTTCCAGCTTCACTCTTCTTGATAGACACAACGAAAATATACTAACTGTCCTCTTGGGTGCTTAGGTTTGATTTTCCAGGGTAGCTGTTCGTCATAGGCATTCAGTACAGGATGTTTCTTCTAGTTCTTTATTTTCCCACTATTTCTGCAATGTAATCTGTGCTTGCATCTTGATTGAATCTGAGCAAGATGGAGGCACTATCAACTTTCCTTTCAATATGCGATTAACATTGGTAATCCAAGCATAGATCACGAGTTTCACAACTGCCTTAACTGCAAGTGATTTCACATCATGTTTGCTGCAGCACAAGAAAGATAAATCTGTATTATAAGCAGTCGCACAACATTTTGGCTACACCAGGCATGTAGAACACCTCTAGTAACTTGTTTTGGATTGTCATGATAATTTGGTGACACATAGAGACAAAGGTTGTATGTGGAAGGCATAGTGCCTTTGGCGAGTATCGCCTGGCTATTATAAACTCTCGGAACAATTTTTTGTTAGCGAAAATACCTTCTTTGCTACAAAACCACTTATGTAGGCGGATGTTTCCGAGGCAGTTCTTGATTCGTGAAACAACTAATTTCCGTGGTGGCACATGTCGAACTACCTCCTGGGACTGTTCTACAGGAATATAGTCTGCCTGCACAAAACTTTTAAGGGTGTCAAGTGCTCCTGTGTCGTCTTCTTCACAGTTGGAACTTAATGAATGTGAAGACGGACACAATCAATAACTTGAAAGCCGAAACAAAACCTGTAGAAGTGGGATTGACATTACGAACACCATGACTATGTAAACTGCAGAAAAAGTTTTCAAGAGTCTCTTGGTGAAAGTTGCGTAAAGCAACAAACCGGAAACCATCGTTCAGTAGTCTTATCAGATAAATGTCTCAAATCAGTGCTTGATACTTGGAGGTACTTATTTCCACTTTGTTTATAGGAGTGAAAACTGTGAAATTGTTTAAAAAAAACGGTTTCCTGGCATTGGACAAAAGGCACCCACCTGGTAAATTCTTGAGTTGAAAGTGAGAACTAATTCCGTCTCTTCATGCCCACACTCTTGCAATGGTCACTGAAATGATCGTCGCAAACAAGTAAGTTTTTGTTCATGACAATGTCATCTAATTCAGCAAATCGTGGATTTGCAATACTTTCAAACCATATTATTAACGGTTGTTTCCTCATACATTGGGAAAGTATGTTGAACTGTTTCCAGTCTGTACTTACAATGTGGCACACAACACGTAACTGTTCTGAGCATTATGATAATGCAAGAAATGTTAACACAATTGTTACATTATACAACAGTTGCTAACATACATGATTTTAATCACCATGTGTCTCACGTCAAAAGCAAACGAATACACACACTTCCGCCATTACAGTTATTACATGTGAATAATGTATAAATACAATTAGCGAAAACTCTATGCTAGCGCTAAGTGTTTCTTCTCATTAAAACAGAGTTACAGATAGGATCCACTGGTGATTCGGGGGGGGGGAGGGGGGCTGCCCCATTGCGCTCCTCCCCCCACCAGAGTGATGCGCAAGTGTTACTCTGGTTAAACCAGCACCAATCTAAATAAAGATGACCTGCCCCCTCTCTACTAGCACTTTTCCTATCAACTAATAAAGAGCATGATTCCTATCCATCTGTCTCCTGTAGCATTTTCTGTTAAATATGATAATGCATTAAGCAATTTTTTAAAATTCTTTCCTGTCGAAAGGGTTTTTACGGTGACTGCCGGTTTTTCCCTTTCTCTTCTAACTATAGTTTAGCTATAAGTACACTTATGGAGGTTGTCATGGCCACAATCTGGCCATGGCAGCCCAATCCCTCTTTGCCGTGATGCATGATTCTCCCTTCCTTGTAGGCGTATGGGGATTAGCCCTGAGACGCACTTAACTCCCATCCCTACCCCGGGCTCGCATAACACTTAGTTTTAGAGTAGTTGGTAAAAAAAAAACCCGTGGTCACCGCCTGAAAGTCGGTTATCAGTCTATTTTTTGGTTGGAAATACATTTTCAAGAGAGAAACATGTTGGGGAAATAATCATTTACGAAATAAAAATGTATACTGAATTATTGTTTACGTTTTAAATTCCTAAATTTACCGCCAAGATAGACACACATCCTCCGCCTTGCATTTAATTTCAAAGTGCTTTATGGAATGACGTGCAGTTGCTTATCGGTTGGTCCATCAAAAGTTGATTTGAGATATATTTGACGGATAGAAAAAAAGTTTCCCTGAGATTGGTCGAAGATCACGTGACTGTCTGACGGAAGGGACAACTGCTTGTTAGTCCACCTTCAAACAATTCGCTAGTTTAATTTGCAAAATATTGCCTGGTTACTAGGGGTCACATTGACAAGTTGTTAGCACTTTGCACATGCACGGTTTTGGTGTTTATGTAAACAACTTCTCACATTCATTTGTTGTAGCGGCGCAATAATTGAGTTAATTATCACTTTACGATTAGCCCGTATAATTATGCTGAGTGATAGCACGCCTTTTGGCTCAGTACCGTTCCACAATGCGCGGATACGTAATGAAATGGACTATGAAACACGAGCATAATAAGCCGACGACTCATGATGAATTTTAGCCATTCTACAATAAAAAGAAATGTACAGTTTTGCACCTTACGAAATCAAAAACACTAAGCTGTTGCAAATTACTGATACGGGTTTCATAATATACAAATCTCATTTTGTATATTTTTACAGTGTTAAACATTCGTAAATCATACGCCTGAAGAATATTCACTTATTTATTTAAACAAAAATTATAATCGCCACTGCAAATAGACGCGCTTGTTGCTGTGTATACTGCAACGGCCACGAAAACTCGTATCAACAAACCAAATACTCTAGTCCTAATGGCTACACGGAAGAGTTAAGAGATTACCAGCTTTCTTGCGTGAATCCGTACGTTATCTGCGTCCGCAAGCGTGTCATTGTACAACGCGCTTAGTTGTCTTATGGCAGAGAATGGCATAAGGAAATTTTTTGCTACTAGGTTCCCAGTGTTTTAAAGAGCCCACTGTTAAATATAATTTTAAGCTACGTGAAATATATTAGAGAAAGATTTTTCTTGGTTACGAAGTTATTTTATATTTGATTTATGATTGGTACATTCATCGTGTCTTATAATGTAATAAATAAAATCTTGCACATTGTCGATACAAATGCTAACATTGATATATTCCCTGCCTCTGTAGTAGAAGTAACCTTAGCGCAGACTAAGAATGGAAGGTCATGAAACTCGCTATACTCGCCCGACAGGAAATACAGGTGGTATTCATAACCATATATTGCGCATTAGCTTCGAGACAATCATATTTGGTGTATTAAATTAGTAATTACATTACATGAACATCGTTTAAGCTTGTATCAATCACAGGCTGTCGTATTCTTGTGTGCCTTAAGACTGAATATTTCTGTTCCATAGTCACTGTTTGAGATCACGATTTGGAACCATGTTTCATAGTCATCGAGACTTCGCTTAAGATGCAAACAAACACGTTGTCGCCATGTCCATCCCCCGCGGTTTCTGAAGACTGCCTTTGCAAACTTGCCACTCCACACATCAACCCAAAATCACACCACAAAGCAACCTACTCAACAACGCATGCACCCCTGTCCCAACACCTGGTTGATCACCATTGCAAACAAGCAATTTCTAAATGCAAAAGCACTCCAAGTAGAACTCCGTCACCCTCCACATCTCCATCTACGAGATCTAGTGTCCAGGGGTCACTTCCAGTTCGTTCACAATAGCTTGTTGATTGATAAACATTCCTGGACTATTGGCAAGTGTTGGATGTGATCCTCCCAAGTCTCCGACCACACTACGTCGTACAGGTACAAGACAGTGAAGTCGCCTATGTGCCTGTCGAGTACACAGACCATTATGACATGGCATTGATGGTGCACATGTAAGATAACAGCATTCTGCAAAACTGAAACCTGTGTCCATCTGAGGCGGTGAAAGTTGTTTTTGTTTGGTACACTGGCTTAATCGGGACCTGCCAGTATTCGCTGCGGAGGTCTGATGATGTCATTATTTTGGCTCTACAGAGCACATGGAGCGTGTACCTGGTGCAAGTGTGTTGACAGGATGTCGTGGTCTCAGGAACAGGTAGAAGGAATGTTAGACTTACAGTATGAGGATTGCACAAAAGTTTGCGAAATAATAAAAGGTGGTAGAGCAAGATACTGATATAGGATATGGGCCGTTCACCTATATATGGCTTTCCTGAGGTCGCCCAAAGACAAGGTGATGTTGTAATGATGCAATATTCTTGTTATGCCTACCTGAACATAAGTGTCGGCCATCTCATATGCCACAAACACAATAGGTTGGTATGTCGTTTGAAGGTCGTGGTGATGCAGTGGGTAGAGCATCCATAACTTGCATTGCTGTTATGCAGCCGACAGTGAAATAAAAACACACAGAGTTTAAATGCAGTGAATTTACATACAGTGATATCCTCCTTAGAGACAGTTACAAGGGTATACTAACTGAGGAGCGTTATCGACATAAACTGACATAAAGCACATGACCAATGAAAATTATAGGTGTTTACATCCCTGGCGCGATGTGAGCTGGTGGGGTTGAGAGCGGCATGAATCCCGGACTGAACAAGAAAGCAGTAAGTTCCGGACAAAGTCACTGCTATTGAAAACTAAATGGTTGACACAAGAATGTTGACTTCCGAAGGCACACAACGTGTGTCCACTCTCGTCAAGTGCTAGGAACCAACTGCACTAACATAGTGGAGTTCATCGAGACCGGAACTCAAAAGCACGCCAGTTACATGACAAAATACAGGAACACTTTTTCAAATTAAACAAATACACACAGACACAGGTACCCCTCAGTAAAATAGATAATAACCTTGATAATTAATTTGCATGTACAAATTATGCATGGAAAAAATATATTTTGGCACAAGAATAATTATTGTAATTTTTATGAGCATATGTGCTATCTTTCTTAGTCCATTGTATGTTTGAATGGGTTGCTGACACATTTAACCATTAAATAAATTTATTATAAAATAATTTTCACCCTTAGTTTTTATGATTTACAGGGTGGCAGTGGAGGGCTCGTAGTGTACGAGTCCATTTTCACCCCAGGAGAGGCGTGGGAAGCCATGCTCAATTCGTTTAAAAATAAGCTAGTTTTGTGTGTTGTAAATTAACATGATGAAACTGTGGATTTACACTCCCTATTTTTTTATGGGTCGAGGACACACCAATCCCTCACAACAAACGCATGGCCATGTAAACATGAAATGAGCCACGGAGGTGGTTGGTGGGGGACACTAGGGGTTTCTGGAGCACTGTAACCACAGTGACCACCCCTTCGCTACACTCAGTTACACCGCATTATTCTTATTTGAGACGTCGCTTGGTGATGTTGGTCAACCCAAATTATCACACCCTCAAAAGATGTCTCTTGAGGGCATGAAAGTGGGATGGCCACCCGACTTCAGTGGTGCATGGGATCAGTCTTTTAGCATATACTAAAGATATGGTAGACCGATCTCGCTGGCTGTGCACAACCAATCCCGGTGTCCCAAGTTTGAACTGTTTTTCTGCCAATACGCCTAACATCGTTGTTAAGTTGTTGGGGTTGCTATCCTAGTCTATCAGCTCAAGCCAACAACTCTTAATATTCGATAAAAATGCATGGTTAACACTTATAAATTATGTAAAATTTGGTTGAGCTCCTCATTTTCAGGGCTTCAGATTAATACGACTATTGATGGTTACACATGATGATGTGAGGTGGTTACATGTGTGAATGAGACCACATCCTCTACCTAAGGAGGACACCTGCCCTATCGTTCTCTGCATGTCCTTGGTACTTACTTCGCTCATGGCATTTATTATTGATATTAACTGAGTTAGTTACACTGCCTTTACGATGCGGACAATTGTATGTGCCTGCTCTTGAAGAGGGAAGAAGGTTTTTGCCACTTCAGACCGAGACCCGGACATCTTGTTCTCCCCGACTAAGACTGGGTGCAGTTGCATTGCACATTTAACAACATAATGTGTTTTCAACTTGACGCACCGCACCCCAATTTGGATTGCAAAGTTCGCCTTTCATCCTGCTTAAAAGGCTTGCGTGACTCTACGACCGGCGACAAAGTATACCATCATAGCTGTCTCTCTGTTTAAAATTATCACTAAATTGAGCAGGGCGAAAAAAGCAGAACTGAGTTTTGAAATAAATTTGTGCTGTATGAGATTTCCTATTTTTAAGTGGCCATCTATCTAATTCTTAAGATCTTCTTTTGATGTTTCAGAACATGAGTAAAGTTAGAATATATCAAATTTGTTCAGTTTTAGTGTGTTATTATTAATAATACTGTCAAACAAAATAATTTTCAATTTGTAAAATCGATTTACTTTTAAGACATTTTCAATTATTTTCGATAATCATTTGGTTTCAAAATATTGAATATTACAGCCAGTCGATTACCATAAAAAAACAAAAACTCTGTCAGCTATCTAGGGAATAATAAAATGGGTTATTGAACAAAATACGTGTCGTTTTATAAGTGGTGTCTTCATTTTAAATGTCAGTAAGTATTTTCAATGATGTGTTGATTCATCTTATTAGTTAACATATTTTAGATTTTGGGAATAGTCTAGTGTTGTAGAACTGCGCAGTGCTGCAGTACATGTTATGTATTTTTATCGTTTGATTTTTGACGCTGAGGTTTTTCCGGAGTTAATCCTATGAGTATATTTGGTTGGTATTAACATGCAGTGATTTGTCGATGACATGAATCTGTTTTGGGCGATAAGTTCGCTTTTCTAGTTTCATGAAATAGCCCCTTTAATCCAGGTGAGCTATGGTGGGGTTCATCCCACGTTAGCCAAAGTGCAGTAATATTATATTCTAGTCAACCAGGTTAAATTGCATGTATCTGCTTATACATACTATTTTAATATTTTGTGAATTATATTATCAGAACTAATAAAGGCTTGTCGAATTTGTTTTTGTGGTTTCTGTTTGGCCATACATTAATATTAAATGTGATACCCCGGTTCTGTGAGTTATTATTTATGATGTAACTTTTTAAAATTGTTGATTAGTACCTACAGTTGAACAATTTCCAAAATAAGCCATTAAAACGTGAAAATAATACATACACAAAACTACACAATATTTTAAGTTTTTTTTAAAGGCGTGTCTTAATTTACAAATATTTGTAAATTTTTTAAAATTAAAAAATTTTACAAACATTTGTAAATTTTTAAAACTTCAAATAATTAATAAATATTAAATTGAAACACAACCATTATATCTGTGATGTAACAATCCCTAGAATTTGAACAGTTGGCATCTTTAATATTAAAAATTATTTTGTGCAGTTTATAAAATACAGAATGAGTATAAAAGAATACCCCAACTTTGAAGTTCTATAATATCAAAACCAAACAACCTACAACCTTGATGGACCAATCAAATGAACCGTGGAATTGTGAAGTTTGTTGCATACATTCAAAATGTTCGATGTGACCACAAGCGGCCCGAACGACATCTACGCGATAATCAAACTCGTTCCACATTCTTGTCAGCATGTCTGGTGTTACGCCCGAAGTCACGCTGAATGTTGTTCATGAAGTGAATGAACCGCAAAGCACGAGTCGTCGTTTGCCCAGTTCTCCAACACACAATGTCTCATAACCTCATTTCTGTCTTCTCATGTACAAACTTCTTCCACGTCTTCTCTTGCCGCCCCTCCTGCAGATGTACGTCTGTCAAAAATTAATTTGTCATCCTTTTCAGGTCAGTGGGCCCAAGTTCTCACATCTGTACCAGGCGACGATTCATGACAATCGGGCATTAGCCGATTTTGAGAAGTTATAGTATTTGTTGGGATGCCTCAAGGGAGAAGCTTTACCGTTAGTAAACAATCTACCAATTACAACTGAAAACTACACAATAGCTTGGGAACTTATCATATCCCAGTACCAGAACATCAAGAAACTGACTACCCTATAAATAAACAGAATTCTGGACCTGCCTACTGTCAACTCTGCAAATATTCAGTCAGTCAAACAGTTTGTCAACACCTTCAATGAGAACGCTCGTGCTCTAGAGGGCTTAGGCCATGATATCACAAGCAATAACCCTATTCTGGTCACAGTCGTAATGCGCAAGTTGAATGTATGCATCCTCATAAAGTTCTAAAACTCGCGTACAGACAGCACTGACATAATTCGTAAGGTTCCTGAACTCATAGATTTTGTTCAGTCTAGAGTATTAAAAATGGATTGTGCCCTTGATGTAGGAAATAAGGTTAGTGCAAATAACATGTCTCGGAAACCATTGCTGACAAAGTCAAGTCATACAACCTCACAACAAAAGGCAGTATTTATTACCAGTTCAGAACCTGAAACTAGATCTTGTGTAGTGTGTCAGCAAACCACCCATTCTGTGTACAACTGTCCTGAATTTATTGTGGTTATACAATAAATATTAATTAATATTATTGGTTAATAAAGTTTATTTTTATTATTTTGGTAATTATGCAATTTAGGGGCTTTTCTGCAAAAAAAAAACCGGAAAAGTGGTATAACTCCACTCTACTAATTATGCAGAACACGAGTATACTAGAGGCATTAACGTCAAACTAATTTCGTAATATGTACCCACCTAACCTAACGGAACCGCAATGAGTGAATCACTATTTTACATTTTTAAACTAACCTAGGATCGTAGGGTTTTAAACTAACCTCGGATTTTAGGGTTTTAAACTAATATAAAAATTTAGTTAAATCCAGGATGTTAGGGATTTAAAGGATTCGTAAAACACACGGAAGAATATTAATTAACTCACCTAGGTAGCGGCGAGTACAATTCCTTTGTCCTCTGCCAATTCAACTGTTGTACACCTTACCTCACTCGACGAAACAAGTAACACCCGCCACATAGGCAAATATTATGCACAGAAGCACACGTTCATAGTCGAAAATACGCACAGAAGCACTTGTTATTGCACACTCAGTTTTCAAATGTCAGATTCGGACGTTACAAATCGCGTCCGCAACAACACAACCGCACTGTTTTGCATCTGAACGGCACAACTGAAATTCAAGGACGATGACTTATAAAAGACAGTTACGATGACGTCAACGACCTACAGCCAATAAGGTGACGGCACAATGCCGAAAATCACCAAATATTAAGGCGTCAAACGTAAAAAAAGCGGCGGACTGGCTCGTACTATTAACCATTTTATTTAATACGTTCTATTTATTTTAACATTACGCCCTCCTGAATATCCGCGGCCAGTAGGTAGCACGGGAAACAGCGATGCGAGCCATTAAACATGACGACCGACGTAAACACACCGGCCAAACTGCTCGTACATTTCACAATTTTGTTAAATTTTTTAAAATATGTTCTATTTATTTTAACATGAAGCCCTTTTAAATTTGAACAAGGTAAGCTGTGTATAATCCATTAATGCTACTTTTGTTGGTCTAGGACGTTTCGTTCAGAAAAGCCCCTAAACTGCATAATTACCATTATTTAAATTAAATTTATTTATTTTAAGGTGAAATAAAATTTTTTTTAATTTTACTTTTACGCCTCACTTACAGACAGACAACAAATAGCTCGGGACAAAAAATAATTTTTCTCTTTCCTTGGGACAGCCCATTGGCTAGCATTATGTGTGTCTACTCGCTCCTGTTATCAATGTCAGAAAAGCATCATACCCTGCTCCATATAGATACGCCCACTGTATCTTCAATTCCCAAGACAAAACGTTGGACCCCATACAGTTTCCAGCTGAAACTGTTCACAGATTTTTCGGCTCTGGAATGCATATCAGTGTTATTGTCTACTGCCTTGGTGAAGGTTTACGGTGCGTACGATAAGCCTCATGTTATGCAGTGTTTGCTGGACAGTGCAGCGCAAGCATCTATCTCTGAAGCATCTGTGGAAGTCCTCTCATTGGCCTTGCACAAAGCCGGTGAAATGGTCGTGGGCCTTTGTCATGGTGCTGTCAGCTTGAAGGGGGAAATAACCTGCCATTCAGTCATCAATGGATTTCAGTGTACCTTCTCTCACTCACTCTTTGTTGTTTTCAAGATTATTAGCAACTTGCCATGTGTGTCTGGTGATTCCTGTGTTCGTGCTCAGTTGGGTTCCCTTCCTTTGGCAGACCCACACTTCGATATACCAGCTCCCATCGATATACTTCCGATGTCTGTGCTTCTGTTGGTATGAGTGGACAGTTAGAGTTGGGGGTTATTGGGGGAATACCCCAAGGCCTGTACAGATACCGACCAGGAACTGGTATCTATGTTTGTTGGTATGGCGAGCTTGTTGGATGTCATCCTCAAACAATTCTGGGAGACTGAAGAGCCTCAAGTCAATGCAAAGCCACCTGAAGACGAGTATTTTGAAAAACACTTCAAGGACACTCACACACAAGTAGATACTGGGATACAAGGTTTCTCTTCACTTTAAACCCCAGGCCCAAACTCTTGGGGATTCGTACGAAATTGCAAAACGTAGATTCTATTCGCTAGAAAGGAAACTTCATTTGCAGCCTGAGATGAAGACTATGCATACAGAGTTCATGACTGACTATGTTCAGGTAGGTCATACGGAGCTGTGTACCCTCTCTTGCAAACACGATAGTGGCCGACAAACCACAAGTGTTTTATCCCTCATCATGGGGTGCTCAAAACATCTAACTCTACAACCAAATTGAGGGTTGTTTTTGATGGCAGCGCACAGACCTGCAATGGTATTTCACTGAATGATATTTTACTCCCAGGTCCTAAACTTCAGAATGTCATCGGTGATGTAATTCTAAGATTTAGGCTCTATAGTTTAGTTTATTCATGTGACATTAAGCAAATGTACTGCCAAGTTTTGGTCGATGAGGCTGACTGACATCCTACATGCTTGCTTACATGACGACTTGAAATGCCTTGATGGGGGGAAAGCCTTGTTTGACACGAATACAGAACTTTGCACCCTTTCTGGATTCGCATGGTGTGCTCAGGGCGGGCGGTCACTTTCTCAATGCCAACATGGAGTTTGCAACTAAGCACCCAATCGTACTGCAAAGACCATGCAGTGGTTGAAGCATTGGTAGATTATTACCACCTGAGATATCTGCATGCCGCACCACAATTACTGCAGTCTCTCATCACAGAAATTCTGGATTTTGTCAGCCCAATCCCTGATTCAATCTAGATTCTTCAAGTGTGTGCGGTGCTTCCGGTGTCGGCCTGTGAACACTGCTCGACTTATGGTCGACTTATGGGTGATTTGCCTGAAGAGAGTCACGTCCTCTGTAACCTTTAAGCAGACGGGAGTGGTTTATGCTGGACCCATTCCCATCAGACTAAACAAGTTACGCCGTGGCACTGCTCAGAAGGCTTACCTGTCCATCTTCATTTGTTTTGCAACTAAGTCAGTGCACATTGAGGCTGTGACTGATCTAACTGCTAATAGTTTTGTTGCAGCCTTAATACTGTTTGTGTCAAGGTGAGGATTGTGCACGAGAGTCTATTCGTATTGTGGGACCAATTTTGTAGTTGCGGCAAGGCAGCTTCATCAATCCTTTATCCAACTTCTCAAGTCTCCCATTGTTTAAAGCTTCTCTCCGACTCACTCCATTTAGTCAGCCAAATACCACCTCAGGTGAGTCATTGGCAATCAGATTCTCACTTTGGAGGAGTTAATGACATTGTATACTAATGTTAAAGCTGTCCGTAATTCCAAACCATTAACACCATCATCAACCGACCCATGTGACTTTGCTGCCCTCACACCATGGCATTTTCTTATTGGTAGGCCCCTTGCAGCTGTCCCTGAATCGTGTGATGAAAACAGTGGTAGTGCACTCTGCCTGTCCCTGAGATGGAAAATGGTGTGTGCATTTTCCAATCCGTTTTGGAGATGATGGTATCATGAGTATCTTCAACAGCTGCAACCTCGGGGCAAGTGGCAAACCAACCAACCAGGACTCACTGTAGGAGATTTGATTCTTGTAGATTAAGAACACATACCTCCATTGGGCTGGTGCTTGGCCAGTCGTCAATTTACATCCTGGAGCAGACAACATCACCAGAGTGGTGGAAGTGTGCACCCACAAGGGACTGTTGTGCCATCCGGTAGACAACCTGTACTGACTGCTAACCAAATAGTGCTTGCCAGTTCTCAAAATGTGAGAGTTTGTACATATTGTGACTGTTTGTGTATTCTTAATAAAACAATAGACACAAGAAAATTCAACAAAATTCATTTGAAATAAACTTGATTTGATGAATTATGTGTAGCATGATGGGTGATGCTTCCCGTATTTAGATGGTGATAAAAAAAAAGGAAAAGAAAAAAATAACTGACGAGTTTAATTAAAATTGTTTTAAATCAACATATGACCACCAATATAAAGACATTCNGAAAAGAAAAAAATAACTGACGAGTTTAATTAAAATTGTTTTAAATCAACATATGACCACCAATATAAAGACATTCATTAATTACCATACTACAGCCAGCCTTACTCGTCGGTAGCATAATAAAAATTGGCTATTTAGAATATCTTGAAATAATCAAGCAAAGTATATGAAATTTTAGTTTTTCACCTCAGCAACATTTTAAACAAACTTCTACGAATTCCACATAAAATATAGGCATGTTTGCATTGCAATATACATACATAACTTACACCATTATTCAAATAAAAAAAAAAATTAGCATATTACATAGTGTATGACAACGCTGATGAAAAATATAGTAAAGTACTAATACATAGAGTATAAGACATTGCACAGACCAATTACATATTAATTTTAATGACTATGATAAGTGTGATGAATCATCACAATGGGCTACAGGTAATTATTTTGAGCTCTAGCCTAACATACTGATTTTGTTCGAATTTGACATTTGTATGAAAAGAGATAAAATTAAAAATTTGTATAAGTAGCCTTTCATTTGTTTTTGAAAAAATAGTTTTCTGCCATTGTCATTATTTTTGTTATTGGACATCACAATGGAAAAATGTGTAATATGCTGAAAATGTAGAAAATAAATTTAGACCCTTGATTGCCTTCGAGGATAAGGATGCCGTTAGACTTTAGAGTTGTGTAAACTTCAATGATTTATCAGATGTAGTCAAATATGACATTCAAAACTGTTTTAATGTCAAGAGTTTAATATTGCACATGTTTTATGTATAGTAACATACTATATATATATATATATATATATATAAAGGATTTTTTTTTCCAGTTCCACGCAGACATGGCAGCCCCAAGTGTGACTCGTATAAGGACAGCAAAAAAATTGGAAAAACCTCGTCCATTTAAAAATCAGAACCGCCTGTCACTCATAGACACTAAATATAATCCATGTAAGTATGATTGATAATGGGCAAGTGTACTGGTTTGAGTGTGTGATACATAAATATACTCCAAATATGTCAATTGTAGTTCACAGGTGTTTGGAAGCCAACATAAAACTAAGAAAAAGTAATTCTAGATAATGGTTTCTGCCAACTTTGCGAGCAACTATTTTGCCATTCTGGTGCATTTATTTATCATCATCTTGCACTGTAATGACATATAAAAATGTATGGCATCAGAGACAACTTGGCAGAAAACACATCACTGGCAAAAATATTTGCTCCCAAATTTAATAAAAACAATTACGTATTGCAATCATATATTACAGATAATAAACTCATTGTATTAGGTTAGTGATATGTAATATATTAATTTAAATTTTTTATTAGGCATGCTTATGTGCAGATGAAAATTTAACGAACTTTATCACATTTAAATTACATCGAAATATAAGCAAAGCATTTGAATAGTATTAATAGCCGCCGCATGTATTTAAAATTTCAGTTTAAATTATTTTCTTTCCTCTTAGTACGATTCCTATTTAATGTTGACCAGAGAAATTAGTCTTTTGTTATGTTGTTGATTAAAAAAATTTGGAAACAACGAAAAATGTATTTACAGGGCAGATTTTTATTCAGCTGTTATGAAAAGTGTAAAACTTAATTCTCAATCAGGGAAAATTTTAATATTGCAGACATCATGTTGCTGTTTCAAGACATCAGCGAGGTGCTTTAGATTGGATAATTAACTTGGAATTCGTCTGCCAATACGGACGTGTTGGAATTTGCTCCGTACTCTGAGGTTCATCAATGNTTGGATAATTAACTTGGAATTCGTCTGCCAATACGGACGTGTTGGAATTTGCTCCGTACTCTGAGGTTCATCAATGCACCAACCATCAAACTTACGGCCGATGCCACTACGCGAGCAGATGTACAAGCCGGCAGAGAAGTCGTAACTGCTCAAATTCGGTTTTGACCTATCATACGTAGTTCCTCTTNTTGGATAATTAACTTGGAATTCGTCTGCCAATACGGACGTGTTGGAATTTGCTCCGTACTCTGAGGTTCATCAATGTACCAACCATCAAACTTACGGCCGATGCCACTACGTGAGCAGATGTACAAGCCGGCAGAGAAGTCGTAACTGCTCAAATTCGGTTTTGACCTATCATACGTAGTTCCTCTTTTTCTTTTCACAGAACTAATGTCTAAGACCGACATACATTGGTATATTAATAAACCTTGAGCTAGCTGAATTCTGTGTATAAAAAAATAATAGAAAGAGAGAATGCTAGTAATGGTAGAAGAGTCAAGTCATGTAAACGTCACCCTTACGTGGAGCCGAAGCATCAGTTTCGCGGTATTGCAGTAGAAATAATTTAAGATCTTTGAAATTGGTTTCTTTAAATGCTTTAATTTTATATTGCAATCCATGTACATTGTAGTTTTTAGAGAACCATATTGTCTGCATAGTTCTCGTTGCCTCTCTCTATCCATTAGTGATGTGTAGAGTTGGTGTGGGAATCTCACGTTTGAATGTTGGCCTTAAGTGTTTTTTCTCAGATATTCACAGAAATGTTGAAATTCAATAGCCTGTATGCCTGGTAGGTTGGAACAGAGACCGTACTTGTGACTGGATTTGCTGTGTCCTTGGGTTTCCTTTTTGCTAGCATGCTTGTTAGTGTAGTAAGCACACGTCAGTCGCCGTTGTCAAGACATTTCTGCAGGTGAGGTACCGTTTTGAAAGAAACATTTTGTAAAAATGGTTGGAATGGATTGTATGCAATTTTTTTTTTGTACTGTCTGCTTTTTTTTTATTTTAAAGGACACTTTTAAGGTAATTGCTTGTGTTTGCAGTTGAAGATATCATGGCTCGAGTTGAGTCTGTGTCTATGCATATAGCAAACGGCAACTACGATGAAATGTTACAACTGAGTGTGTTGAAACTGTGCCAAGATTTGAAGCAGTACGGCTCACAATTAGAAGGTGTTTTTAAAGGTAAAGTATCTTCCTAGTATTTTTGTGGACTGTGGGTATTTTACGTTAGGAAATTCTGAACATGTTGTATCTGTCTCAAAAAAAAAAAAAACTACTATAACCACAGAAACTTAAATATTTCTAAATAAACAACATTGTAATGAGTTTCACAACCTTCGCCTTCAACAAATTTTATTTAATAAAAAGTAAAATGTCAGAGTAGAACCCATAGCCAAGCACTTTTTGTATTTAGTGAAGGAAATTATGTGTAGGTTTTATTTTGATAAAGAAATCAACATGTTCAGCAATTTGGAAGTGTGGGAAAACTATGGGATTTTAAATGCTGCAGGCAATGTCTAGGAAATTATGGCAATTTTTTCCAAATGGCAGGAATTTTTTCTGCCAATGAAATTTGCTTTTGAAATTCCGAAACAGCATTAAAGAAGGATCTGCACTGCTTTTCAAAAGCCAGAATTCTATTTTAAACAATTATTTTAATATTTTTATAGTATAGGACAGGTGTTGGAAGTATATAATCTGTTTGAGGATAATGGTATTCATAATATCCATAATCACCTTCTTCACAATCATTATAAACCAGTATCATAAGCCATATCATCTTCACTCTCACTTTTGTCACTCTCATCAAAATTATTTATATTTAAAAAAATTTATTTAATACTTGTTTCATGTTTTTTTAGTTTTATTACACTTTTTTTTAATTAGAAATTAATTTCAATATTTTTAAAAATTACAATTACTTAATATTTTATATTTCTTAAATTTGTAATTGAATTTTTAAACACTTCTTAATTTTTTGATTGATTATTTGCTTATAACTTTGTACTTATATTTTTATATTAAATTCTTTAAATGATTTTATATTAAACTTTTAACTTTATTAATTTTAGATACAATATTTTTTTTATAGCAATTTAATTTTTGAATTTTTATGTTATAAATTTTTTTTTTATAAAGGATTTGGGACAATCTAATTTTGTAACATATTATTTTTAATTTATGAAAATTTTAGTTTTTTATTTTGTTAAACTTCTGAGAATTTTAAAAGTGGGTTAGCTCTCAATTACTATCTACTGTCAACACATAAGAGCAGGTTATAGTGGCAGTCGCATATTTATCGCATTCTGCAAACAGCTGAGTGAATTTAAAGTAGAGTGCACATGCCAGCTATGCAGTAAGTAATCTCTGTATTGCAACATTGAAATGTTTCTTTCTCCTAGAAGTGTAAAAAGAATGTGACCTTAAGTCTCACGTAAATTGGCAAGATTCAGACAGGTCTGCGAAAGTAGCGCCACTCTTTACATCCGACTACGTATCCTTCCGCCTTCAGCTGATCGGCCACATGGCGATCATGTTGTTTATTTTCATGCTGTCATTATCAGCTGATCCCCTTGTCAATGTACTGTTTGTGGGACGGTTTCAGGCAAACTTGTTACTCAGAAATATCTAGCTGCGATTGCAGTCGTAGTAAGGTGTACATAAATCATTAATCAGTAAATTATGTTAGATGGCAAAAATATAAATAAATAATTTAAAATTTAGTAACTACCACAAAATTTATTAAAATCATTAATCAGTAAATTATTTTAGATGGCAAAAATATAAATAAATAATTTAAAATTTAGTAACTACCACAAAATTTATTATAATTATTAATCAGTAAATTATGGTAAATTATAAAAATGTAAATAACTAATTATAAATTCACCAACTACCAAAAAATGTGCATGCAGGCTAAAGAAACTACTTTAAACAGCAGGGTCTTAAACATCACTTACAGCATGTTTTCAATTTTGCCCATTTTCTTAGTAATATGAACTTTATAAAAACTATTTTTCGTTGTTATAACCCGGGATCATAGTGAAACCCTCTTAAGAAGTTTAAACAAAATACTGTACATTTTTGCTTACTAACCAGGAAAGCTTCTTAACGGGTAAAATTGGATATTAATAATAGACCAAGAGCAAACATTTTAAACCCTACTAAGCAGGAAATCTTCTTAACAGGAAACTTCTTAAAAGGGTTTTACTGTATTTTGGAACTTCCGGCATGAGCACACAGTGAAGTAATGATCTTAACTCGCCTGCAGTTACTTTGCATTTGAAGCACAACAGGAAAATACCACAAATATCCTTCAGAATCACTGCAAGTGGCAAACATTCTGTCGAGTATGCAACTGAGACCTCGGGGTAGTGTCGACAGCAATTAACTTGTTGGTAGAAAGGAATGTGAATTCTACGATATACTCCATTTTAAGTGGACGTGTAGGCACCTCGTACACGCAGTTTGAAAATGCGGACATATAACAGATGTTATAGCGCAACATATTCTCTTCAAACCAACACCAACCTAAGTGAAATGTGATTTAATTCGCAAAAAAGAATTTGAACTGAACCTAACAATACAGTAAAATATTGCATCATGTTGATTTCATTCCTTTAACTTTTTCAGCATGCAATGACCACTTGATTTTGAAATTGCTAACTTTACATAAACAAAATGTATTGAATTTATTTTTAATTTAACTTAAACGTTTTAAAATAATACAGGCTTTGGCTAATTTAACACTGTCAAAATTTGAAAAGAATAATTATTTAGTCATTAAAAAACATTGGCTCATTCATGTCTGAAAAAATTTGATGCCTAATTTTTTTCATTTTCGTCACAATAACTCCAAGGTTGAACAGATTTGCCTGCTTGTAATGAGTGTATACTAATTTTTTTTAGTGCTGTGGTATCTGTTCTTCTGTGATGTCAGCATGTTATTTATAGTTTATTATTTGATGCTTTTATCACAATTACTGCACATTAAAATATATAGTAATGTCAGTAAACAACAGTTATGTTTTATATACGCTATTAAACAGTAACTTTTACGGGCCATAATCCCCCCCACACCCTTTCCAGGTTTCTGTTTTATGGACAGGTTTTCTGTACTTACTCAGTTGAAACCATCACTATGTTTTATTTTATAAGTTTAGTCTTAATCTTTTTTCTTACTTTTTGTTCTACAAATTTAGGTGTATTTCCTTATGTGGATGTAGTACACCATTTATCTCTGTGTGCTTTTTGCTATGTCTTAGCAAAACGGGGTACTCGGAAAATTACTTTTTGTAGGTAAAGTTTTTTTTCCTTTTCAGAAAATTTTTTTTTTTACACATTTGCTGTATTTGTTTCAGATCAACTAGACCGAGCTTTCCTCTCATTTCGAAATGGCTCGAGAGACCAGCGCCTCGATCTGACTGCAAGACTGAATTTGTTGGAGGTTATAGAATTTCGAGCTCGTAACTGGAATAACTGTGAAAATGCCAATTCATATTATAAACAGCATACTACCACTGTTGATGTAAGTCCCTTGATATGTACTTATAAGTAATGGTGGCAATAGGTTAGTTGGCTGCTACGTACATTACTACATATTATAAACTTAAAATCACATCCTGGAGCCTACTGAGCTCAAAAGTAGGATCAATAGAAATAAATAAAAACTGAATTAAAAGAAAACCTACAATATGGGGAAGGTGCATATTTTTGTTGAATTTTAAAAAAGTGTTTCCTAGAAATTTTGAGTATTTTGTAGAGCAAGATTTACGTAGCCTACCCAAAAATAATTAATGGCAGTCAAAATTTTATGGTTTTTGAGTAGTATTAAAACTGAGACACAATCTCAAAGCTAAAGCAGAAACTTGGCGCTATGTAAATTTTAGACATACAAATATTGTTTTTAATATTTCCTGCGAAAATTGCGACAAGCACAGGTTTTCGTATGACTGTTTCACATACATGTAAATATTTTTATTTTGTATGCTTGGAATAATTTCTATCACCGTTGGCTAAATAATATTTTGTACCAATTTTGACTACTTTTTTTTAACATAGTTGAGGTACAGTTTTGTTTTAAATGTAGCTATGACTACTAACATTAATTTAAAAAAATTTTAAAAATAAGTTTGGGTTTTGTTTATTTACCTTGTATGTTTAAAAGCATACACAACTGTAACATACGGTTTTACAGTTTTATTAGCCTTTGCCTTGTTCTGTTTACTTCACTGTGTATCTCACCACAGCGAATGTAAGAGATTATCTTGTATTTTGGAAGGAGGCTACTGTGAATAGATGTAATTTAGAATTTGTGTTTTAAAATTAAAGGTACCAGTAGAAAATTTTATTTTATTGATTTTACGTCCTCTTGCACTTACTAATAGATATTTATGCCTGTTGCTAATGCATGCATATGTTAATGCGTATTAAAATTGTTCCTACATGGGATATTTTAATGACTAGCAAAAATATTTTTTTTTTTTTAGTTCCAGCCTGACTACATACTTAACGACCCTTCTGCATACCTGAGCATGCAGGCCAGCCTGCTTGGCCAGTCAGTGTCGCCAACTACAGTACAGCCCCCAGTGCTGTCCCCAGGTGAGGTCATCAAGCCATCCGGGAAATTCTGCAAGCCCACCAAGATACCTGGCAAGAACTATTGCAAAGATGAAGTCGTCATCAGGAACTCCGACTCTGGCAAGGGTGAGCAGTCGAAAGCCGTGCGTGCATTAGGCAGTGATGTTGCTGGGCGTGACATTTGGCCCGTTAAAACATTTTTTTTGGATGCATTATGAAGTGAAAACAGGCTCTGTGTAACATGCTGTGTAATCTTCAAATTATGTGTGTCCATTGCTGGAAACCTGATATCATATTGTAGATGGGTTGTGGGTTTACTGGTCTACAGTTTGCACGGGTCTGCTAACAAAGGCCTCAAAAACACTTACAAAGTGATTATCAGTCGGTATTCAGTTAAATAATTTTCATGTAAAAAAAATGTGCAAAGTACTGAATGATAATCTTGTTAGGAAACCCAGTTTAGTATAATAGTAAAAAAAAAAAATGCCAATATTCCAAACCTTAAATAGTTGAAATAATGTTTTAAAGTTTTAAAACACATTTCCATTCAAAAATCTTTACAGTAAAACGTGTCACATGAATACAAATTTAGTAGTCACTGGACATACATAGGTGTAACAGTTTCCTAGAATGAAAATCACTCTGCAGTTAGTCATAGCCTCTAATGTCCACTCATAAATTTTTTCTACACTGTCTAATCAAAAGTATCCGGACACAACACCAAAATGCCCTATAAGTGTCCGTCAGATTTACTGCCCAGTAGAGGTCTTATTACAGCTCTAATCCTGGGGGGGAGACTGTCGACCAGGTATCTGAACATCTCCGGGAAATGGCTATCCATTCTTCCTGCAACACTGTAGTAAGTGACGTAGGTCATTGTGGTCTGGCACACAGTTGCCGTTACAGTTCATCCCAGAGTTGGTCAAATGGTTCCAGAGATTCATCATGTGACGCAAAGTATAATTAGGCCAATTGGAAATAAAAACCGTTTACATTCCCGTAGTTCAGATAGGCTGCCGCTCTACTACAGTATTTGATTGCATATTTTTTTTGGGATATGTTGGTAGTTCCCGAGGTGACATGCAAGCTTCGTGTTTCAGAGGGTGCTTCTTTGCATAGTGGCAGCCAGAATAAGACAGTGAATTTAATGCTCCCCATAATTACCGCCAGCGTACCATGTTTGTTTAAGATGTTTGAAATATATACCAGGGCTGCCGTTTTTACGGATGTTATCCGTTTTGATGGATTTTTTATCATTAAACTGTTAAATGGATTTACAGGCAAAATCAACAAACTTTTTTCATACCATTGCAGACAGCTTGTTTACAAACGAAAGGGTGAAGTCGTAGATCCATATGCAATATGGACGCCAGCATTGGAATTCCCAACGTACAATAATCACCCAAGCGGTAGTAATTTGAACTACACTACAATCTAGATCTGTCAACTTGAGCAGTTGGTAACATGCGTACAGAAAAAGAACAAGTGTTCTTTGAAAATGTTGAGTATACAGTCAGCAAAACGAACAAAAATCGACAAGATTCAATTGTTGATTTTTGTGTTCCACAATATTGAAAATTGTTACTTATTTTAAAATATTTTGTTTTATATATGTCAATAGGAATGAAATATTTGCCTCCACGCAGCGAGAAAAAAATATTAATTAATCAAGCGTACATGTATTGCAAGTTCCGCTTAAATAAAATGTATGCAATGTGTATCCGCATGTACGGCATCGTATATGTCGAGTATCAATTAGTTGACTAGTTTCAATATGTGTTGTACGTACGTAACCTAAAAACAATACACACTCAAAAAATATGCTTCTCAAGAATGCAGTTATTAATATTTATTCTGATTATTTTGAGTAAGAATGTTCTGCTATTTACGTGATGTCTAATTCCAGTCATTCAAAAATATTGTTTTCCTATAAACAATTTGTAACGCCAGAAAAATTTAGTATTTATTGTACGGAATGCGCATTCATTCTCCCAAGTTGCGTTTCGTTGTCGCAGTGAAATTTTAAAATTCCGAAAGGTGAGGGAAGTTTATACGGCACAAGGATAAAATCTCTCTTTGCTACTTTTTGTTGCGTAAAATATCTGTAAATATGTTTACAAGAAAAGTTGCTGTGTGTTGTGTTTATAACTTGCCCATGTGATAAGGTTATGATTATGCCACGTGATTTTGAAGTCAAACACATTTGCAATTCGTGGAAAGTAGATGCTAATATTTCCACAGAAGTATTGTCATGAATAAAAGAATTGTACTGCAGACAAAACAGTAAGCCAGGCCGAGTGAAGTGTAAACATTAGAAACTTCAGTGACTTCACGAGCAGGTCTTATGACGACCTGTATTTTAACTTCTTATGTTGTAGTTTTAAAAATAATTTTGGTGAATTAAATTTTGATTTTTTTTGGAGCACTTTTATAAAATTTGTAATTTTAGTTTGAAAAAAAGCATAGGCCTTCTCTGTAAGATATTTTGTAACAAAAGTTTAATTCACCAGTACTTTTGTCCCAAAACCAAAAAAAGACCTTACCATTGTATGAAATTATTGTTTGCTAACAGCATCCCCATTCACAAAAGAAAGACATTCTAGTCACAAGTTGATGCTTAATATAATCTTGCAAATATGTATAATGTTCTGGCCTAAATTGTAAATAATAGAAAATGCTCTTACTTTCTTACTTGCGGTGGTGTTTGTTTACCAGTTTTAATGTAACAAAGTAAGCATGCTCATAACGTTCGATATTTTATAGGCACAATTATTTCGCAATTTATTTTAATGGACATAAACATATTAGTTTTAAGGATTTTTGTTCGAAGGTTGGTGGCAGCCCTGATATATACTGTGAGCATACCAAGTTTGGTTTAAATAGATCTAATGGTTTGATAGGTAGATTGCACTAACCTAAATATTAATAGGGCCACCATTTTGAAAATACGTCTTATATACTAAATAAAGTAAGATTAGTTAGCAAGTTATTCATGTTTTCCGCAATTGGTGTACTTGAGAAGTTCTGGAGATATTGTGTGAAAGCTTGAGGCAGGATGGTGTCCTGCCTCTTCCTACACCGTCTGCCCACCGTGCGTCCCCAGCTGCACCAACTGCATCGCACCAACCTCAGCGTAGCCTGGCGTGGGCTGTGAACGCATACGGTGCAAGTGTAGTGTAGGCAGTGTCCGTGTACCTTCCACCTCCCCCAGCAAGTGGGGTCGGCCGGGCAGGAATGGAAAATTATTATGCACACAACACAAGTAGTATGAAAAGTAATGGGGAATTTCGCGGTGCGCGATGTAAAAAGTGATTGAAAAACACAAAGACATGCATTTTGCGCGAAGGAGGCTCTCCGCAAATTAATTAGTCTTTACCTTGTTTTATTAATTCAGTGATATGACGAAGGAATTTTGTTTGTGTATTTCACTTTTTGTGTTTTTCAATATTTCAAGTCTCAGTGTCTGTTATAATTGCAGTGTGTGTCAAAATTATGTTCTCAACTGATTAAAGAGTGATTTGTGAAATTTACATAGTTTTGGTGCACGGCCAACTGCAGGCCACTCAGACGTGTGCCACCCGCCAGTCAGTGAGAACTTGAGACTCTCGGAGACCAGCACGCGTACGTTGTGCTCCGGGCAACTTCACTTGTTTGAATTTTTAGAACCTTTTCTTTTTGTGTCCGGAGATGCCGCCTCACATTCCCAAGGAATTGCATTGCCAGGGGGAAGTTTAAATTTCCAAAGTAACTTTACGCACACGTGGCCGTACACCCGCGTCTTTTCTGCTTAGTCTATCTGGTAATTACGTATGTGTGTGATGTTACATACATGTGTGAGTACAACCTACCGTGTATTTTTTCCAGTTTCGTAGTGTGCGTTTAGGGGAATGGGACTCCAGTAACCCATAATTTTGCTACACCCATTAACAGGGTCTCAATTGCAACTGTGACATGTAAGTTTGTGACGTATCTTTCTGCAGTATTCAAGGCATGCAGGTCAGCTTGTAATAGGTCTGCAAGGTACCACGAGTACGTCTTAGGGAGCTAGTTACTATCAAATGCAACTTTGAGGATAAGTCTGCGTCCTGGTGATCGCACATACGACCGTGGGATCAATCACCGCAGTCTCAGCTCTACCATCACGTCGTCGTCAGCCGGCGATGACTGGCACCTGTCTGGTAACCTATGTTCTTCCCAACGCCCTAATTTTTCTTCTTTTAGTTGAACTGCTCCTTCACACAGCTCCCGGTCATCCAACAGGCCAAGCTATATGTGTACTATTTATTGAGGTGGCCTTTATCTTCCAAAATGGTGGCTAATTAGGACATTTTTTATCTGATTAAATATTGACAATGTGAACTGTTAACATACCCGTTTAGGTTCATATTTGTTGAATTCTTACCAGTTACGACATAGCAACAAACAATTTTTAGATGGCAGTCATTTCGAAAATAAGTATCCTGCATGATAAAAAATTATTTTACGGAGTACTAAGAGAGTATTAATTTTGGTTGAATTTGATACACTTGTTCAAAAGTTTTTAGAGGGTTGGACACACACTCACTCTTGCATGAGCGTACACCTGCAGACAGGGTGATTGTATAAGCTTATTTTTCCTGCAGAAAGTAGGGATAAAATTATTGGATGTTGCAAAAATAGTTTTGAAACTTTGTATGAAAAATGTTTTACAAAATCATTGTAGTGATTTAAGAATGGGGATTTTGTTTACTTGGAGAGAGAGAATGAAAGTACAGCTTCAGTTAGTACTGTTTAAAAATTATTGTAGAAAGTAAGCACATTTTTTTAGTTTGTGTGGTTAGACCCATAAAGTTCACTAAATGCTACATTAACCATTGTATTAACTAAACAAAAAATTAGTACGTGTACTTTATAAATTGTGTGTTGAAAGGCTGAATTCATCATGGTTGGAATGCGCTACACATTTCCAGAACAGAAATTTGCTGTAGGCATAAATTAATAGCCAAGTGTATTAACTCTTATGTAAACTGTTAAAAATTACATTGAAAAATGCAATGTCTTTCATGTTGTAGAATGTTTTTCCCACAGGAGTAAGATGTGCGCGATTGTGGTGAACTGGAAACACCTGTTGTAATACAAGCGGTATTCCAACGTGTATTGGAACAAAGTATTTCCTGATTTTACTCTCATAGATTTTAGCAGCAGTACTGCCAATGCAAAATCCAGCAAAAACTAGAGCTAAGTGCATGTACGCTGTGTGTGTCCATTGAGAAAGAAAGTTATTTAGTATTTTGGTGGTTTGTGGCTCTAATGTTGCACAGTGATGGGCATCAAGGGAAGACGAGTCCACATGATAGAGGAGCTGAGCGAGACCATCATATCGTTCCAGCGAGGTAAATAATTTGGCCAGCACCTCTGTTCTCCTTCTTGTGTGTTGCATGACACACTAACAGTGAGCGCATGAGTGCTTGTGAAGACTAACTGGCATCACGTCGTTCTTCTCTTTCAGTTTGCACGTCTTCTAACAGCATAACAAACTGCGCCATCAGTGTCTCTTGCCTGGCTGGTGTTCACGTTGGCACTCGAGGTTGAAGCAAGTGCGTAACATGATTAGTCTTACTGTGTCGTGTTGTATCACTGTGATGTCCGTGTACACGTCAAAACAAGTTTTGTTTTTTCGTGCTCTGTGTCCTTGAATTTATTTAATTGAAGCCTGATTTACTACTTTGAAAACCAAGAAAGTATTTTGTCTCTGCTGCATGTGAAACATTTCCAGAATGTTGGTCATATGTCCTTATATGTATTGATTTATTATTGGGGCATACAATTGGAATACAGAATGTGGTAACCTCTGAAAACTTTGTAATGAATGGGTAAGCCAAGTTATATTTGAGATTGTTCAAGAGAACCAATCACAGTATATAGCATTATGTTTGAAATTTACCCAAGTAAATTTTTTTGCTGTTAGGTATTGCTGAACAAGTACTGCATTTTATTGCATTATAACCGTTGCTTAGTAGTGTTTCCATAATTTTTAAGTGCTGAAATTAGTACTTTTTTCCATTGCTTACAAATTGCTGCCCTTGTTTTGGTGCAGCAGCCGTGCCAGAACATATAGATATGAGCACTATGTTAGACCCACTTCACAACAAATTTGTAGGGAGGGTAATCTCCACCAGCCACCCCTTCCACAAAGCATGGAGGGTGTGAGTTGTGAGCAGTCAGACAGTGATGATTCACAGCCAAAGGTGAGCTGAGAGCGACCAAAGTATTTCTCCCCCATCCTCCTTTCCAAAGAGTCTGCCCCCACCACTTGGGAAGTTGCGCAATATTCTGGTACAAATGGGATCCTGCGCGGTCCAAACATAAGGGGAGAACACAATAAGTGACACATTAGTTGCTAGGAAGTTCACTCGCCTTCATTACGTTTGGATGAATGAACAATTTAACAACAATCTGCACAGTTTACAAGGAGTGGATGCCAATTGCTGACTGGGAACATAATTAATGTTACATTGAAACTGAATGCTGTTAATTTTTTTTTTTGTCAAGTATCTAACCAATTATGCACATAAGTCACACTCTTAATGTTCGAAGAAAATTTTAGTGTAAAAAGAAAGATTACGCTGGACAATAGTGGATCCAACAAATTAATGTTTATACTCTTTGTACAATAACAGAAAACCTATTAAGTTAAAATCTGATGGGACTGCATCAAATAGCACTCACCCAGGGTAACTTAACATTTATAGGCAGGCAAACATAGTTTTCCAATGGGTCACTGACTATTTTTATAAATAATTTGTTCCCCTGAACTGCGTGTATTAGACGCTATAAGGATAGAGTGCGAGCACATGTAGTCATTTGGCTGTTCTCAGTTCCTTTTGCAGCCATAAACAGCAAAAATACAGTTGTAAAGAGAATGTCGGTGGTGACAAGGTTTTCTTGTGAGCAGTGTAAGTGGATTTTATTTAAAGTGTTATTGGAAATGCAAGAACATGATTGAGCTGCAGAGATGAGGGCAGAATTTTATACTGTTTCACAGTGACACAATTTCAATTACACGTTTTAGAAGGATGGAATTGTGTATGATGTGAAGAAAGGATGGTGTGGCAGGAAGAGAATGACAACGTATGAAAGAAATATGGGGGCTGTGTCGCACACACACACTCACACTCGTACTCTCTTTTTCTTCCTCTCTTTTTACGTTCCTTCTCTCGTTCCCCTGGGATTTCAAAGTATGTTCGACCGGCTGCGTGTGGGTCAGGTGTCAGTAAATCAAGTATCCATCACATTTTAAAGCAAGTAAAGTTAAGGCCCTACGTTCCCGTGCTACGTCACGCTATGAACGAAGACGTGCCTTTCTGAGTCGATAGGCATGTCAAATTTTGTGAGAGGGTGATTGTTTGGTCGGACGAGGCAACCTTTAAATTTAACGGAACTGTCAACCGCCACAACTGTGGGTACTGGGCCGGTGAAAATCCCCACATTGTGGTAGAGCAAACAGTTAATCTTCCCGGGTTAACAGTGTGCTGCAGTATGTCTACCAGAGGTCTTTAGGGGTCATTGCTCTTTGATGGAACAGTGACAGGTGAAAGTTCCTTTACCATGTTTCAGGAAAGCATTGTGCCAGCTTTCATCAACTCTACCCACATGATGATTGCTTTTTCCAGCAGGAAGGTGCAACACCACATTACCTTAGACACTAGCACAGTCGCTCCTGGATGAAAAAAATTTGTGGAGAGGTGGATATGTTGACAAAGTGTTGAGTATCCAGCTAGATATCCATATTTAACACAGTTAAATGTTTCTGTGTGGGGAACTTTGAAGAACACTTAGTACGCCACAAGCCACGGACGTTGGTTGCCGTGAGAGAAGTGATTGCGACAGCCTGTGGATCCACTCTTATTGAAACTGTAGCTACAGTTTGTTCTGTTCTACAGCACTGCAGGCAATGTTTTGCCGCTGATAACGGACGTTTTGAACGTTCGCACACTACCAATGTTGCCCTTACAGCATCAAGTACTACAGGCAGTCCCATCATGTTGTTTTTAATGGTTTCTGTGCTATTCAAATTTAAAGAGTGAAGAAATTAATTTGCGACAACCTGTATGGTATCTTGCCATAAAATTTTGATGGTTTCCTGATAGTTTGTTTCTAAAAACAAAACTTTAAATGATGTCAACACATTTCACACAATTTATGAATAAATTCATGGGATGTTAAAACATTAAATCAAACAGAATTGTTTTCCTGTAAAACTTTTACAGAAAATTTACTTCGGTGTGTTTCCCAATTTTTTTTTAAACCTAATTGTTGCTGTGACATTGAAACCGAGATATTTGTATGAGTTTTAAGTATGTTAATCAATCCTCTCAGAAACTTACTGCATATTGGCTGGCATAGCTTACATTTTGTTTGCTACTTGGTGGCAGCGACTAAAAACTGTTTGGAAAACTATTGTAAGATTAACAATTACTAAGGCCTAGATATTTTCCCAAACCACGAAATAATGCAAAATACTAAGAAATTATATTCATTCATGAAATTCTATAATAATTCCCGTATTCGCGAAACATTGACAAAATTGCTTGTTTAAGTGTATCTAAAACCACAGTTCGGGCTTCTTTTACCATGACAACTCTTAAAACATTAAGTTTTGTAATTTTCCATTTGTTATACAGCATTATATCCCATTTACTTCACATACATGTGAATAACAAAACTATTTGCGTCGTGATCACGTCAACTAAACGGAACAAAATTGTATGTCACAAGAACGATACATAAGTCAATTGGTAACAAGGTCAAAAGATTATAGTTACACGTACAATTCGATGTATATTGAGCCAAATCGCTATGACGCTCGTTCACTGGCGGAATCACGCCTGTGTGTATTTTATTTATAAACAAACGTCTCTAACCAAAAATGTTGGTGATATGACGACTTACTGTGTATCAATAAATATTTGCAAGTACCCCATCGTTTGCTTGGAATCACTTGAATATTTTTAAATACAGCATGTCTGCATGTGTGATGATAGATGTAAAATTCAGTGAATGCTTTTAAGTTGGCAGAGTAAGTTAAATGTGCTAAGAGTGCATCTTGAGGATTCAGTGGTCGGTCAGGAGCTCTATCGGAAGAGGGTGCAGCATCTACTTTACCCAAAATGCACTTTGTGGTCGAAAGTCGCCAGACTATGAAGTCAAACCTCAATCCAGTGTTCTTATTTCTATTGTTATTCTGTACCCATAATTTATTTTGATATGGTGGGAATAAGCCGCTAGGCTACTGATTACATTATAATAGTATCACTTTCTATAGCAATTTATTTTGGACAGTCGTGAGAAACTTCCTTTTACAACAGTGTCTCCTTGGCTTCTTTTCTGAAGTTTAATTTTTCAGCATCCAGAATCCCAGCTTTAATCTTTACCTTTAGACGTCCAGGCTATGTTCACCCTGCAGGTTGATTACAAACTCCTAAAAAATATTGCAACATGTTATAAAAACATTTTTTGTTATGTATATGTTATTAAAAACATATGTTTTGTCGTGTTTGTGTGGAGCATCTAGCATTATGAAGATCTATAACGTCCAAAGATAAACCTTAGGATCATAATCTTGCAGACAGTATTTAGTTATTAAGTGGTAAAATGTGATGGTTCATCTTAGTTGTTTTTTGTAGTTAAATTTGTAAGAATTGTATTTTATGTGCTACAGAGACCTTAGTTTTATGTGAATATTGGTCATGTGATTTATGCGAGATGTAAAATAATTTTGTTGTGTTGTAGATTTCTTTCAACAAATATTCTGTGCCTTTGTTTATTCCAGTGTATGGTTGCATGGTTAACAGTTAACTACTTATCAAAGTTCTCAACATTTCCCTTCGTTTCTCACCTCCCAAATAGTACGTGGTTTCTCTTTCTGATTGTCGTACGTTTTAGCAGCAGACACCAAAATTTTTTTTTTATGTTTGATCACAAAAGTGCTTTTCTCCCCTTCAGTATGTTTGCTTTTCTGTATTATTTTCACAGTTTTCTGTAAGTATCTGGTATGTATGTATGTAAAAATGTTTTTAGAATCCATTGCTGCAAATCAAGAAGGCAAAAGGAAATTGAAAGTTGGTTAACTGTGGCATTAGGTCCTTACGTCTTGCGTAGCTTATGAATAAATAACTTTGGATTGTGTGCTCGACTTTTAGCATGAAGCAAGTTAGCATGTGGGAAACCACTGGAATCACATATTTTGTGCTGTTTTCTGAAATCACTTCAGGTGAATGTTGATAGAGGCTGTTCTCAGTAAAGTGAGCACTTTTGGAAGCCCTGCTAAGTTTCTACTTTAGCCCATTGCTTGTCTATCTTTCAACGTACCTGTCAGAATAAACACTGTCATGTGACTTTCAGGTGGTAGATGCATCAGCTGGCTCATTGGCTCATATGTCCACTGCATACTCATTAAATAAACAACAAAAATACGAGGGCTGATTCAGAAGTCATGGCAACTATTGTTTATCTCCCAAAAGTAACCCAACACAGGTAATGTACTATGTACAGTTGAAAGTGTACGACATGTACGTTTTAAAGGTGACACCACATGGGGTATGGATGCAGGAATGTCCGGTAAGGAACAAAGACAAACATGGCTACTTGCAATCACAGTTAAATAGATATATTCTCGTACACTGTATATACTCTGATGTGCCACGGGCGACATCACATTCTGCTCTAGCCTCTGCCACAGCTGCGGCCCCCCTCTAAGAAAGAAGAGACGTAGCCGCTATACGCCACAGAGTGCATCGCACTAGGTTACAGAAGTGCTGCGTTGCCTCCTGTCAGCCTGCAACTCGCTCGGCGCCAAGGGCCTACCTTCCGGCCAGGCAGCTAAGGCGAAGCGAGCCGCCATCCTTGCTGCCTTCACTTTGCTGCACGTC
>NQII01003399.1:101558-148671 GCA_002778355.1 Clitarchus hookeri | reverse complement strand
GTATATATAAGACTAGCAGTCTCAGTTCACGGCTGACTCGCGCAGCTCACTCGAAGAACGCCACTCTGCCCGGCCGCGTCCAAACTACTTTAACCACTATTTGACTCGCGCTGCTCTCTAGCAGAATGTCACTCTGCCCGGCTGCGACCAGATTACTTCAACCACCAGCTGACTTGCGCAGCTCGCTCGCAGAACGTCACTTTGCCCGAACGCGCTCCCACACCGCTAGCATCTAGCTCCAGACCAATCGCTGCCTGTCAGTAGTATTCGCTTGCCATCAATCAGCTATGTTTTCGGACAAGCCAAACAGCTGTTTCCACAGCTTACCACACATTCAGTCAGTACAAGTCAGAGTACTCGTTGACTTGGGGTCACCCTCGCCCCCTGTGCCACCGCGTCTACCGTGACTAGGGACTGCACCTTGGTTGGCCATCAATGCCGGCCCCTCAGGCCAGAGTCAGGGTACAACTAGCAATTTGCGTATTCTTGGTCAAGTATAGCTTGTGTATAATGTATAAATGTCAAAGCTTGTTTGACCAATAATGGTTCAGTGGTTCTGATTTTATGTTTCAAGGTTATGGACTTAAAAAATTTCTCAGCATCACTAGACACACTAGTATTACTGTGCTGTGACATATTCAAGTTTCCCCGGGTTGAAATGTATGCTGGTCGCTGGCACACAGCTTATCTCTCTGCTGGAATTTTACACATTATCACTTGTGTCGTGTTATCTATGATGTTACCAGTTGCAGGTGATTGGTGCAACACCCCATCCAGGAGTCTGGTTCTATGTGTTAGCCATCAACCCAAGCCATACCTCCCTCCTGGTAGCTAGGTAGTGTTGTGAAGATCACATGGTCTGGTTCTCTTTTTTTAATGATAACAGGGGTCAGATGGTTGCCTCGCCAGGGAGAGGACATATATATGTGACGTGTTATCTAATTATTGTGGTTTAAAATAGGCAACACCAAATAACTCGCCTAAGTAAGGGCCCGGTGCCCAAAGCCCCCCAGTACACTGCCCCTGCCGCCGACCCAATGATTTGAGAAAGTGTCAGGGTGCTTTTGCTTCACAAACACCTAGTGAGTTATGGGAGTTTCGGCTTCCGGTCTCACAACACTAAATGCCATCCGGTGGCGTATGAGGGTTCGGGTAATTATTGTGGGACCATATAGATTGCCTGTCTGATACTTACCAAGACGTGGAACTGGTCTTACATTTAAAAGATTAGTGACTTCCTGTCTATTACAGAAAGTTCATGATGGCTCATTACCTCGTGTTGACACAGTCAGGGTTATTCATTACTGCATTGTAAGAAAAAGTCTGCTGCATGGTTACTGTGTGTGGGTGGGTGGGGGTCCATGCGTGATGGAACGATCGGTTCCTTCGAACCGAACCAGAACTGGAACTGACGTGATTATACCGTTGGTTCTCTGTAACAGTCAAACTTTACCTTGTCTACTATGTAATTTCACATATGTATTATTTGTTGTTTACTCTTATTTTCGGCGCTAAATTAGGTCTCAATCTTTGCTAGCAGTACCATCGTAATATACTATAACGACCCTTTAATGATAAATTAACACAACATTAATAAATCGTCTGGTTTTCCTGTTGTATGCTGCCGAAAAGGAGAATGGCGTGGCTACAGCTTCATGCCAGTACGCGCTCTTTCACACTACCGTGCACAGCACCTTTTAGACTTTATGTTCAACACAAAAATAAAACCAACATTTATGCATCCTCGTGTATTAATATTTTAATTAAAATGTGCCCACGTCTGCGGCGGAGTCGTTACACTTCACAACGAGTAGTTTGGTGCTACGTGGTAATGTTAACAAAGTAAAAGTGCACTCTTGGCCTCTATGTGGGCCGTACAGCCAGAGGATTCAATTTGACAAATGATACAAGATACGCAGTCGTAAATTGGTATTTGATGATATTTGAAACTTTTAAAACAGATATTGTTGTGTGGTGATCTGTTTCGTAATTTAATTTAGAAAACCTGCGCTGTACAGAGCGCCGTTATTTCTCACTCGCTACACAAAGGGATATTATTTCCTTACGACTTGCTGAACGTGTGTTGGCCAATCTGACGGTATATAAACACAGCAATTCAATGTTTTCTTTTTCTTGCAGCGTGAAATTCTTTTTATGCAAGCAAACAATGTTAATTTGACACAAAAAAATGTTTCAATATTGCAAAGGATTCGCTATATCAACAATAACGCACAACGTAAAAAAATTGGGCGGGTTCAAGGCTGGAACTTAAATGGGAATACGTTGTAGAAGAGTACATTATAAATTTTTTAATTTTCGTCTTCGCAACACTGAACTAGGCTTTGAGCTACTGCCTAACTGTTTAGCGCCATCACAAGCGCAGGTTTTCATTTTTCTTTCAGCATGGAATAAATTTAGTTGTAAACAGTGATAAATTTTAAACATGTCGGGAGGGGTGGTAATGAATTCAAGGTTGCCGTTAACGATGTCATATATGCTATTAGCTATCTTTGTGGTGCGCAAATCTTGCGAGACATGTCAAGAAGCACTTCTAACCTCAAAAAACATGTAAATACAAACACATTGTACTGGAAAAACTTAGTTTACTTTCAGTGTTAGAAAAAAAAATTAGTAAAGATGAAAGATTCAGTTTTGGCAGAAATCTTGAGACAAAATAAATAATTTAATTGCTCACTTATTCTCAAAGTCCTTAAACAACTTTGAGCAGTGAATGTGCAAGTTTAGTGTCAGCCAGTACAAGAACCGGTATCAGAACCAAGATCCGGGAACCGAATTGAAGAACCGGAACTGAGAATCAGAACCAGGAAAATTCTGGAACTGTGCCATCACACACACACACACCACACCACTCATTCACACCACTCACTCATACCTCACACTCGTACAAGAAACTGTCTGCAAGTGGTCTTGTCAGAAACTGCTGTCTGGTATTTGTTGGTTAAGTTTTATAAATTGGAAATTAGTAAAGTACAGTAATAAGATGATAAATTACAAAATAGTAATAGTGGTGCACGACATTGAGGTATAAGACAACTTCCCTCTCTTGTCTGATTGGTTCTGCGATCGTCTCTCCATATCAAGGGGTCTTGGCATACAAGATGTTCTTGCTTGTGCATAGACACCACAGTAATCCTGTGTTAAGTGATATTTGGCTTAGTTTTCACCTATGNGGTTAAGTTTTATAAATTGGAAATTAGTAAAGTACAGTAATAAGATGATAAATTACAAAATAGTAATAGTGGTGCATGACATTGAGGTATAAGACAACTTCCCTCTCTTGTCTGATTGGTTCTGCGATCGTCTTTCCATATCAAGGGGTCTTGGCGTGCAAGATGTTCTTGCTTGTGCATAGACACCACAGTAATCCTGTGTTAAGTGATATTTGGCTTAGTTTTCACCTATGNGCAAGATGTTCTTGCTTGTGCATAGACACCACAGTAATCCTGTGTTAAGTGATATTTGGCTTAGTTTTCACCTATGAGATAGCATTGAAAGCTTCAGTATTTGCTTTTTGAAAATGTGTGTATCAATAATTTATTTCTCACAGTCTAATGCAGATTCCTTACCAGCTATAATTGCACCTAATAAGTAACACTGTACAGTAATTCACAACCTATCATATGATATTTGTTTGATTTCTTGGTGTTGGACTGTGCGAGTTTCTTGTTATAGTGTGTAAGTCTCCTAGGTGCAGTCCAATTTCGTACATCAGCTTCAATAAAATTAAATTAACTTAAGTATTTATTCTCATACGTAAACTTTTAACATCCATGTGTATTTTTCTAACTTTTTATGTAGTGTTAATTTTAGTTTGCATGTCCTCTTGTGCTAGCTTTGTCTCCATAACAAGTAACATTGTTTGTATCATTGTGTTTTAAGTGACAATAGTTGAAGTCAGCAACTAGATACCACTGCAGTCAACTCAAAAGGAACAAAGAATCTTGTTCCTTCTGTGGAAAGGTAAATTAATTTAAACTAGAAAGTGAAGATTATTTTATTTCACCATCGCATATTTTGGTTGTATTATATGGCTGGAATAACATTGAGATTCTTTGTTTCACGCAGTATTCAGTGGTCTTCCCCAAGTGTGACTAGAAACTCGGAGATGAGGAATGTTGTGTTATCACTTGTGCGGGCAGAATGTATTTATAATTGGTTGGTCAGTCATGCAAAGCAAACATTATAGGTTTGTTACATGGTATGCACCTTATTTAAGCTACTGACGCTACAAAATTATATTTACAGTTGTACTTATTACTCCTGGCATTCGAGAATCTGTAACTGCATTAGTTCTGAAATAAGACGCTTATACCGCAATCTGTGGGTTTTGTTGGCTTCGCAGTGGGTGTGATCAACACTCGTGTAGCCAGATCGAAACTTCCACAATGACTTGGAAGCTCACCACACAGCTGTGGTTTGGGGCTCGTTGTAAGATCTCGCCTTGAACTCACTTTGTGGAATCCTGCTGCATTCAATTGAGTTAAAAGAAATTTATACGTATAAAATGTTTGTGCATGCGCACGTAAATGCTTGCGCACATGTGCTTGCTTGTGCGTGCATGTGTGTGATCAGTGTATTACGAGTTTTTAATTCCCCTTGAGAAAAGCATTTCATTAGGCAACATTTATTTATTTTCTTTATTTTCAAACAAATTTATTATTTTAGGCTGTTATTTATTTAAACGGTGCTTGGTATAAGGAAGTCAGTTTTTAGGCCATATTGCATGGAGACCTGCAATGCAGAAATTAACCCAGGCAAATATTCACTACTCTTAAATAAGCCTGCTTCAAAACACATTTCAGAATCGTATGGGATAACTACTCAACAGAACATTTTCACTTTCTTGGTGCAACAGAAACAATTTAATATTACGCACTGAAAATTACTTGAGACTGTAGAATAGAATTATTTTAAGTTCACTTAACATGAGAAATACTTTATAAAGGCTGAAAATATTAAGTAAAAATTCATAGTTTGTGCATTCAGGTGGTTCCAAGCCTAATTTTTTTGTTACATAATTAAAGTAAGATTATTACATTAATAAAACTGAGACAGATTACATAAATACTCAAGGATACACGCACATGCACACGTACATACACACACACAGAGTTGGACGAACACATTATCCACACTGATGCGCGGTCTTGCAACGTTTCGCTGCCTATGCCAGCTTCATCAGACAGCGAGTGATAGCGCACTGCAGTCTGTTGAGTGGTGGTTGGCAAACAGTGAACCCAGCAGCCAGGAGACGAACTAGGGTGAGGTGGGAAGTATGAAATGTGGCGGAGGGGTTATCTTAGGTTTAAGCCAGATGTCTGTCTGGATTAGGTGATGTATTAGTAGACCAGTTCCCACCTTTGCAGTTCTGCACTATCATTAGGAGGTGGTAGGCCCCTCACCACTCTGGTTGTGTAACACGAGTCAAAGTTCTGGTTGTGAGATGCTGCATGTGCCGCAACTGGCTTCTCCTGTAAATTTATATCCACCTCAGCTAAAGTTTGTTTGATGTCTGCTATATGGCCATTCATTCTCTGTCTGAGAGTGTTGGCAGTAAGGCCAATGTACTCTGCATTGCAGGGAATGTGCTGTAGCGGGTAGGTAAGGTTTTCTGTCTCACAGTTGTAGCTGCCCTGGATAGAATAAGTCTGATTGCTGAGTCTGCTGTTCGAGGAGGTGGAAGATTGGTGTACAGCACAAGAGCTGCAACATGAGCCATTGCAAGAATGAGACATCCTGGGGATTGTAATACTACTGATTGTGGCATTGGGTGGCAATTTGGGATGCACCAGTTTATTTCAGATGTTGGGGGGATGTTTGAAGGTTAATCTGGGTATTTTGGGGAAGTTTTGTGTGGATTGGTTTAATGTGAACAGCTGTCTCAATTTTGCAATTGTGGAGGGTTAGTTCCACATCCAGAAATATGGCATGTGATTTAGAGTAGGTTCAGGTGAACTTAAGCAGGCTGTGTTAGTTAAGTATGTTGAGGATGTGGATGAGATGGCCCTCAGTTTAAATCCCAGATCATGAAGATGTCATATAATTAACNGTTTGCTGTTGTGAGGTCTTTGGTTAAGATAGAACTGCATTGCAGACAGTCCTGATGAGTAGGGAATATTGGTGTGAAGAGAAGTGACATCTATAGTGACCAGGTAAGCATAAGGTGAGTATCCGCAAGTGTCGAAATCCTTTTCATAGGGCTGCTGCATCCCGATACAGTGAGGCATCCTATTTTTCGGANCAGATATGCTGTGGAAGGTTTGCTGTTGTGAGGTCTTTGGTTAAGATAGAACTGTATTGCAGACAGTCCTGATGAGTAGGGAATATTGGTGTGAAGATAAGCGACATCTATAGTGACCAGGTAAGCATAAGGTGAGTATCCGCAAGTGTCGAAATCCTTTTCATAGGGCTGCTGCATCTCGATACAGTGAGGCATCCTATTTTTCGGAGCAAGTTTAGGACAGGTGTGGTGGATTTTTCTGGGGTTAGAAGATGGATAGATTTGTGAGAGAGACCCTGGAGGGAGCCTTGAGATGCTAGAAACTGTTCGTTGTGGTCACAGAATTTAGCTGTAAGATATTCTGGCAGGAGTTGGTAGGTGTTCAAGTCCTTCAGCTGGTTTTCTGCTTCATGTAAGTAAAGTATAGTTGGTGGCCTTTTTCGTTGTATTGAATGTGTTTTCTGTGTAATCTTGCATGTTACCTTTGAATGTCAGACCTAAATTCTAATATCTCAAGGCCATGCTGGATCTCAAGCAGGCCTCAGCCGCCGGGTAGGCGTTTACATTAAAATAAGTTCTTTCACAACTTCGTATTTTTTGTGATATTGCTTTCGAACGAAGATCGATTTGCAGATTTTGAAACAAACTGTAGTGCTATTGGATCCAAAATTTTTTTTAAAGATTCTAAGAATGAGATGATATTTATTCAATGGTTTGCATAGCGAAAGTATTCAGGCTCTTAAATGTAATGGTGCGCCAACAAAANAGATCGATTTGCAGATTTTGAAACTAACTGTAGTGCTATTGGATCCAAAATTTTTTTTAAAGATTCTAAGAATGAGATGATATTTATTCAATGGTTTGCATAGCGAAAGTATTCAGGCTCTTAAATGTAATGGTGCGCCAACAAAATTGATTGAAAAACTTAATATACTTTGATTTGTTTTTGAACAAAACAGCAAATGTATAAAAAATTTTTAGCAAATCCATACAAAATTTAATGAAAAAACGTTTTTGTAATTAAGTTACAGTTAATTTTATGTATTTTTGATTCTATGAAATCTGATAAACTACAAGGCTCTTAGGGGTGTGACTTTAGAAGCACATGTTGAGACATGTTATATTGGATTAAAACTAATTTTAAACATGTAAGCATAGCTAGTTTTGTGTTTTTGTGATTTAATTTCTTCATAAATGAATTGCGTAAAAACACAAACTTTAGGAGTAAGTAGATATAATATTTTATTATTAGTTATAGTTAAATTGTATCTCAAGCTCGACTCTGTACTTTAAAATTTAATATACCTTTTGGTTCGTTACAATTGGTCCTAAAATTAACAGAATTCACTTGAAGATAGAAAGTAGCGTGAGAACTGAACTGACGCAAAGAGCTTAGAGCACCGGATAGTGGCGACTGTTTACCGAACCCTCTCGCATACTTTGCTTGCTACCCTCTGGCTACGAAAAAGACTGGAAACTAGACACCTGTCGTTTGGAAAGATTGCGAAGCGGAAACGTGTCGATGCTGGGCCAGATATGGATTACGGTCCTGAAGCTGCCCGCTCGGATATCTCCCCATATGAATTTGAGACAAAAAAGAAAGAAATAATGATTCAGTTAGAAAAGGAAGTCGCCACGGATGAACTCTGCGATGCACTGGACAGAAAAACAGTTGGTCAACACTGCAATAATGCATGGAAAGAAGCAAGGTTCAATCGGTTGACTGCTTCTTCGTTTGTAAAAATTTGCAGAATGAGGGAAACCTCTTGTCATAGTACTGTGATATCCATAAACAACCCAAAGGATCTGAACACAGAAAATGTAAAATACGGAATAGTGAACAAATCAAAAGCAATAGACATCTTCCAGGAAAAGTTTAATGAGCAAGTCGTGCAACTCGTCAGTGAACGACGGAAGCCAACAGCTAAATAGATCACGTGCATTTTTCTACCAGATTCAGGGGCAGTCGAACATATCACAACGGAATAAATGCATCCTGATACTTCACTGTGTTTTTGACACTGAAATTATGTGTTGATCAGGATGAAATATTTTGGCTAACACTCATGATCCTGGAGTTCAGCAGGTTTTTTTGTGAATGCGTGTTGCCAGAACTTGTAGACTCGCGACATGCGCAAGGTCTTCGTTGTAGGGACCCATTGTACATAAAAAATGCTCAGACTGAAAAGAAAAGCAGAGAAGAGCTAAAGAATNGCAGACTCGCGACATGTGCGAGGTCTTCGTTGTAGGGACCCATTGTACATAAAAAATGCTCAGACTGAAAAGAAAAGCAGAGAAGAGCAAAAGAATGTGAATAGATAATGAAAGAATCCATATTGCATGCTACAGTTTAGTGTACTTAATGTGTGTTTTAATCAACAATGTAGTTATGAATATTTTATTATGTGTTTTATTTATATATAAGTAATAAAAAATCACCTTGTCATATTTTTTAATGTTTTGCAAAGTTAACTCCTGTTTAGATTTTTTCCGAGTGTAACATTTCAGCATTCATTTGAATTTTTATTGCAATGCAGAGCTGTGTAACAAAAAAATTTGTAGATGTGAATTACGTTCAATATTTCGTTCCCATGGTGAGAATAAAAGGCCAAATTTTTAATATCTGATTAGCCAATGGGAACAGCCGGCATTGACGACTAATGAATCAATATTTTTTTTTAGAAAGATAATTCTTAAAAATGCTTTTTAATTTTGAAATTCGCTGACTATCTTGGATTTGACTAGATCATTTTCAATACCATGTTTTTAACTGTAATCCCTTTGTTGATGCTGTAATGTAGGTCTATGTAATGGCTACCTAGTGGAGTATGTTCGTATTGTCGCAAATAAACATTTTGAAATTTTAATTTTTGAAGATTTGGATAGGTAACTAACTGTTGTGTGCTCGTGTCNATTGTCGCAAATAAACATTTTGAAATTTTAATTTTTGAAGATTTGGATAGGTAACTAACTGTTGTGTGCTCGTGTCCGAGGCCTCGAGACTGGGGAAGTTAAGCTTTAGACACGAGTCGCCGAGTTTCAGCACTGCTGACATTTTTCAACTTGAAACATGGGTATGCCTGTTCTAAGTACTTAATTTTGTTTTTTAATTTGTGTTTCGGTATACGTTTTTAGTNATTGTCGCAAATAAACATTTTGAAATTTTAATTTTTGAAGATTTGGATAGGTAACTAACTGTTGTGTGCTCGTGTCTGAGGCCTCGAGACTGGGGAAGTTAAGCTATAGACACGAGTCGCCGAGTTTCAGCACTGCTGACATTTTTCAACTTGAAACATGGGTATGCCTGTTCTAAGTACTTAATTTTGTTTTTTAATTTGTGTTTCGGTATACGTTTTTAGTTTCTTATTATTCTTGTAATATTTTATACATATATTGATGCTTTTTCGTACTGTATTGAAGCATTTTTTGTCAACTGTTGTGTTACGTTGTGAACTAAATAAGTTACAGAAACCACTGTGGTTTTTTTAATTCAAGTTTTGTTAGAATGTTAAAGGAAACACATTTGTATAAAATAAGAATAAACCAATCAGACTGACCCTGCGCAGACAACTACACAGCTTCGGGTGTAAAAAGGTAAAGATGGGTTCATTAACAGCTATATTATAGTACTGTGATCAATTACAATTTGCAGTTTTGTAAGATAATAGTATTTACTAGTTATTGTGGAAACTAAAGTACAAATAATTATATGTATGTAGGCCCTACCGAAACGTGAGTGTAGATAGTTTTATGCATAATTGTTATAACATTTCACCTGCTATGTAAGTGCAATGAAATAATTTTAAGAATTCATAACACAAAATGTTTTCTTAAATAAAAATAAATATTAATATGTAATTTTTTTTTTTCTACAAAATTATTATACACTTCCACATTTTCAAAAGTTCTTATTATTTTTATTTTATTCGAAACATTCGTCATGGCACACCTCTTCCGTAGGTGATGCTCATTGCTTTCGTAAGACTGTGGATCGTTCAATTGGGAAAAGGGTGGTCGGTGAACTCTGCCCTGGGCCCCATTTAGTAGGAAGCCCCACTACGTGGAAATAAAAGAAGGGTTTGCACTTCTGAACTTATGGTAGTTTAAATTACTTACAAACTAGTGATTTATTACTTGCTAAGACCATATATATTATACATTGCACAAGCGTAATTAAAAAATGAATGGTTTAATTTTTTTTATTTAAAATCAATGTTTAATTTAATTTGTTTTCAGGTATACAAGAAAAATGATAGAATCTATTAACTAATTCTTGGAATATAGGAGTGATTTGGAGTGTTGATTATAACTAAATATTTTCTGCAAATATCAATTACTATTGTTCATTGTGTCTGTTACATGAGAAGGTAATTTTGTAGTGTGAGGTAGTTGTATAAATCAATAGCCGTAAACACTTCAGTGAAAAAAGAAAAAAAAAAACACTACATTATAGCTGCACGTAACTTCACAAGTGCTACGACCTTACTGTGAATGTAACAACATCTCTACTGTGAGTATTAAGTGGGGTTGTAAAAGGGTTTTATTAAGCCTTCAAACCTCAAAGATTTGAGGAATGTTACAAATCGTATTTTTTAACATCCAGTCTCCAGTTTGTTTATTGTTAGCTGGCACTATAGTAAAAATAAAGTTTAAATCTGTTTTATTAAAAAATTATTTCCAAATATTTTTTTTTTTGTTGAAAATATAACAGTGGAGTGAATATTTGTGAGCACAGAAAATGTATACATTTTCAAACACTTGAACCTACCCATCTGTGTCTGCTAGATGTAGAGTCTCTGCTGGTAATCTTCAGAAAGACCTCCAAACCCTTGTGATGGTTCTGTTGCAAACTACAACTAAGGATGATTTATTATGTGTGGAAAGCTCAAGAACAAGTATGAATGATTTTTGTGGTTGTTGCAGTAAACCCCGGGGCTAAAGAGCGCCTAGTGCAGATCACAGGACCCACTGAAGTAAGAATTAAGTAAGTACTAGTACTACATTCTTACTAAAAGAATTAACAACAGATTCTTCCTTCTTGTTTGTTATTATCAAATAATGACTTATGAGAAATTTTAAAATTATAAGCGAGGAATGGTGTGTAAAATACTGTACTTGTTTTGCAATCACAAAAAGTTATGTACTAGTACCTGCAGATGTGAAAGTATCACTGTACCAGTATGTAGAGCTTCTGTGTACTTACGTTGTGACTGTCCACATCTTAATTGCATACTATGCAAGATTGTAGTTTCTTGTGTTCCAATCCAAGAAAGATATAATATTGACACCATGGTGATCTTGTTTGTGGGACTACGCAACACTGCACCTCACTAGTATTTTCAGCAAAACATATACACTGAAGAGCCAAAAAAACTGGTACACCTGCCTAATATTGTGTAGGGCCCCCGCGAGCACGCAAAAGTGCTGCAAGGCGACGTGACATGGACTCGACTAACGTCTGAAGGTATAATGTATTCACGGTAACTTCAAGATTTTCTGAAGCCCTGCTAAAGATCTACTTTCCAGCCCATTTCGTNGTTTTGTAAGATAATAGTATTTACTAGTTATTGTGGAAACTAAAGTACAAATAATTATATGTATGTAGGCCCTACCAAAACGTGAGTGTAGATAGTTTTATGCATAATTGTTATAACATTTCACGTGCTATTTAAGTGCAATGAAATAATTTTAAGAATTCATAACACAAAATGTTTTCTTAAATAAAAATAAATATTGATATTTAATATATTTTTTTTCTGCAAAATTATTATACACTTCCACATTTTCAAAAGTTCTTATTATTTTTATTTTATTCGAAACATTCGTCATGGCACACCTCTTCCGTAGGTGATGCTCATTGCTTTCGTAAGACTGTGGATCGTTCAATTGGGAAAAGGGNTCGTCATGGCACACCTCTTCCGTAGGTGATGCTCATTGCTTTCGTAAGACTGTGGATCGTTCAATTGGGAAAAGGGTGGTCGGTGAACTCTGCCCTGGGCCCCATTTAGTAGGAAGCCCCACTACGTGGAAATAAAAGAAGGGTTTGCACTTCTGAACTTATGGTAGTTTAAATTACTTACAAACTAGTGATTTATTACTTGCTAAGACCATATATATTATACATTGCACAAGCNTTATGGTAGTTTAAATTACTTACAAACTAGTGATTTATTACTTGCTAAGACCATATATATTATACATTGCACAAGCTTAATTAAAAAATTAATGGTTTAATTTTTTTTATTTAAAATCAATGTTTAATTTAATTTGTTTTCAGGTATACAAGGAAAATAATAGAATCTATTAACTAATTCTTGGAATATAGGAGTGATTTGGAGTGTTGATTATAACTAAATATTTTCTGCAAATATCAATTACTATTGTTCATTGTGTCTGTTACATGAGAAGGTAATTTTGTAGTGTGAGGTAGTTGTATAAATCAATAGCCGTAAACACTTCAGTGAAAAAAGAAAAAAAAAAACACTACATTATAGCTGCACGCTTCACAAGTACTACGACCGTACTGTGAATGTAACAACATCTCTACTGTGAGTATTAAGTGGGGTTGTAAAAGGGTTTTATTAAGCCTTCAAACCTCAAAGATTTGAGGAATGTTACAAATCTTATTTTTTAACATCCAGTCTCCAGTTTGTTTATTGTTAGCTGGCACTATAGTAAAAATAAAGTTTAAATCTGTTTTATTAAAAAATTATTTCCAAATATTTTTTTTTTTGTTGGAAATATAACAGCGTAGTGAATATTTGTGATCACAGAAAATGTATAAATTTTCAAACACTTGAATTCACCCATCCGTGTCTGCTAGATGTACAGTCTCTGCTGGTAATCTTCAGAAAGACCTCCAAACCCTTGTGATGGTTCTGTTGCAAACTACAACTAAGGATGATTTATGATGTGTGGAAAGCTCAAGAACAAGTATGAATGATTTTTGTGGTTGTTGCAGTAAACCCCGGGGCTAAAGAGCGCCTAGTGCAGATCACAGGACCCACTGAAGTAAGAATTAAGTAAGTACTAGTACTAAATTCTTACTAAAAGAATTAACAACAGATTCTTCTTTCTCGTTTGTTACTATCAAATAATTACTTAAGAGAAATTTAAAAATTATAAGTGAGGAATGGTGTGTAAAATACTGTTACTTGTTTTGCAATCACAAAAAGTTATGTACTAGTACCTGCATATGTGAAAATATCACTGTACCAGTATGTAGAGCTTCTGTGTACTTATGTTGTGACTGTCCACATCTTAATTGCATGCTATGCAAGATTGTAGTTTCTTGTGTTCCAATCCAAGAAAGATATAATATTGACACCATGGTGATCTTGTTTGTGGGACTACGCAACACTGCACCTCACTAGTATTTCCAACAAAACATATACACTGAAGAGCAAAAAAAAAAAACTGGTACACCTGCCTAATATTGTGTAGGGCCCCCGCGAGCACGCAAAAGTGCTGCAAGGCGACGTGACATGGACTCGACTAACGTCTGAAGGTATGCAGGGGGCAATTCACACCATGAATCCTGCAGGGCAGTCCACAAATCCATAGGAGTGCGAGGCGGTGGAGATCTCTTCTGAACAGCACGTTGCAAGGCATCCCAGATATGCTCAATACTGTTCATGTCTGGTGATTTAGGTGGCCAGTGGAAGTGTCTAAAGTCAGGAGATTGTTCCTGGAGCCACTCGGTAGCAACTCTCAACTTGTGGGGTGTCGTATTGTCCTGCTGGAATTGTCCACGTCCGTCGGCATGCACAATGGAGATGAATGGGTGCAGGTGTTCGGACAGGATGCTTACGTATCTGTCACCTGTCAGAGTAGTATCTAGACGTATCAGGGGTCTCATTTCACGCCAACTGCACACGCCCCATACCATGACAGAGCCTCCACCAGCTTGAACAGTCCCCTGTTGACATGTTGGGTCCATGGATTCATGAGGATGTCTCCATACCCGTACACGTCCATCCGCCCGATACAATTGGAAACGAGACTCGTCGGACCAGGCAACGTGTTTCCAGTCATCAACAGTCCAATGGCGATGTTGACGGGCCCAGGCGAGGCGTAAAGCTCTGTGTCGTGCAGTCAACAACTGTACACGAGTGGGCCTTCTGCTCCGAAAGCTCATATCAATGATGGTCCGTTGAATAGTTCGCACGCTGGCACTTGTTGATGCCCCAGCATTGAAATCAGCGCCAATTTGAGAAAGGGTTGCATGTCTGTCACGTTAAATGATTCTCGTGAGTCATCATTTGTCCCTTTCGTTCACGATCTTTTCCCAACCGCAGCAATGTCGAAGATTTGATGTTTTACCGGATTCCCGATATTCACGGTACACTTGTGAAATGGTCTTACGTGAACATCCAAATGTTATCGCTACCTCGGAGATGCTATGTCCCATCTCTCGTACGCCGACTATAACACCACTTTCAAACTCACGTAAATCTTGATAACCTGCCATTGTAGCAGCAGTAACCGATCTAGCAACTTTGCCAGATGCGTGTTGTCTTATATTTGTGCTGCCAACCGCATCGCGTTACTCTGATTGGTTCCATACCTCTGCATACGCACGCCTATACCAGTTTTTTTGGCCTGCCAGTGTATTTCTCAGCATTATCTTTCTCCCCACAGAAATGAAATTACTGCCCCACAGAAATGAAATTACTGCACTGTTACAAATCTCCAAAGGTGTATCAGAGTTCATAAGGGATTCCGAGTCAAACCTCAAGAACTGGTATAAATAGGAACCTAAGAACCGAACCGACCCATCCCTAATTTATACATAATCAAACTATGTATTGCCATCATTCCAAATGTCATCATTCACGCATCCAATCCCATATAGTTGATTAGTCTCTGTCCTCTGTACCAATGCTCGCAGACTTAACTCAAACTGATCACTGTTGTTGCAGCTCATCGCTTCGCTGGTTATGCTCATTTGGCAAATAAGGCCGTACAAGGTTCCAGTCTCTCTGACTTTGAGACTTTTTGCTGCTTGTATAGATTAGCCGACTTGATCCAGAAGGTTTCTCGCAACCCGAATTGTGCTGTAATTCAATCCTCCAAGGACAGGGGGCGGCAGGAGTCCTGCTAGGCTTTTCCTTCCAGCAGTAATCCTTTGCGACTTGTTTGCAAAAATTTCTGCTCCTCTCTCATTACCGGTGAAGCCCTTGAGCGCTGCACTTAGTACGCCTGACAGGGACGGTGCAACAAAGGACTCGGAGCAGCTGCATGTAACAATATTTAGTTTTTCCTTGCTGGTCATGGTGAGTAGGCTTTTCCCCCTTTTAGGCTATGTTAAAGCCCAAACCCATTCCACAGGTTTCAGTTTGTTTCCCTGCTCCCTAATTTGGTATTTTCAAACCATTATATTTATAGTTTACTACTACTTTTTCCAAAAATGGCTGGGTACTGTGTTGTTCATTTTCAATATTTGCTTAGTAAAATTTAATCAAAATTTATGATGGATGTTTGTAGCGAGGCGAAACTTCTGATTGAAGATACTATACGTCGTAATGCGTCACCAGTGCGGATGGAGTCCAATGACCAGGAAGGAATGGGTGGTTCAAGCAGCAGCCTCAACAGCAGTGCCTCAGATGAAAGCAATAGACTTAACCAACCTGGTACTGCTAACTTCAGAGTGACTGTTACTAAATCATATGGATGGGTTCATACAGATACTGATAGCTTCATTTTACTGTGTGATTATAGGAGCCCGTCGCTCAGTACTACGACACAGTTTCTCTACCAATGATGCAAGTATTGGGGAGTANGTACTACGACACAGTTTCTCTACCAATGATGCAAGTATTGGGGAGTACAAGTATACAGTAACAGTTGGCAGCGATACGTTGAAGATCACCGGCACAAACTTAGAACTCGTTAAGGTGAGATTGTAATTGTATCATTGTAACTGTTGACACTCATTTTATTTACGGTAGTGATTGTTTTAAGTTACTGTGAAAAATTTACCATTGTTTAGTTTGTGATTTAAGTGTTTATATCAAGAGTGTAATTACAGTTTTTTTTCATTCACAATATTACATAGGGTACATAGGGGCACCGGCTCGTAAATGTGCAAAACCAAGGTATACATTAAAAAATGTTTTTTCAAGTGTACTTTTTTCAGATTTTAGAATTTTATTTTGATTTGGAAATGTTGGATGCATGGAGTACGCAGTTGGATAATGTAAAAAGCATAATTTTAATAATTTATGTAGCAGACATTTTATTGTAGCAATGAATCACCTCATTTTTATTTATCTCTACTCCTTTGCACCAGTACTACTACGAACTTTCCCAATGCATAGTCCCATACCTGTCTGGGCCTTTAGGTGCAATGTGTAGCATTGTTTTCTTGTATATAATTTAAAAATATTATCTCTACAAAATGTAAAAAAAAAACTTGCAAGAGAAAAACTACAAACCCAACATGTCAACCTAATTCACTCTTTAACAGTAATATTTGAAGCTATGTAGCAAATAGTTACATTATTTATATTATGCTATACCATATATTAAGTTACAAAGAAGCAATTGCCAAATATTCTTGCACTTATGTTGTAATGTTGCAAGTAATTTTGCTATGCTTTTGGGGATTAATGTAATTTATTCAGTGTTTGGAACTTTGAGGTAGTAGCAACTTACATTTATTTTAAATATTTCCGATTTTCAAAATTTATGATTTCATTTCAAGTCGTTTGACTGCAGCAATGATCATTGTAAGATGATGTAACACCTTTTTCTTTTATTAGTAAGCTAAGAATGCGCAGTATGGTGCAATATAGGTAGGATGACGAGGGTGCACCGTGGCTACATGATGAGATACACGCCCGTGTTGCAAGGTGTGTGTGTGCTATTTTTAGATATGATCACATCACGCAATGTCTCAAGTGGGTAGTTTTCGGTAGTGCAATAAAACTTTTGGAGGATACACATGGTAAGCTTGGCNAGCTTGGCCTCAGTCGTGCGGCAGTCACAGTACAGTCGTAGAACAGAGCGGAAAGTGATGGACGCTTGAAGAGTACATAATGCGCAAGTCATAATTTTAACTCGCACCCTTTCCGCCGGTGTAAGGGGTTAGTCAGGTCACCGGAAGAGAATTAGTTTTTTCTCCCATCTTTGTAAATATCCTCGCAACGAGTGTGTTTTTGACTGAAGAATAATCGATACTGCGATCATCTCGTTGCGGCTCGTTTGTTGTGAAGTTTCTTTGTGTGCCGCTGCTGTAACCTGTCTGCATTGTATAATATAATTCAGCTGAACTACGTTTCTGGCTGATCTGTTAATTTTATTTTGGCATCTTTATAAACTTGAATCTCAATGTTCAGATTCGATCGAGTTAGTGTTCAACTTGTGTGCCACACCTGGCACGTCCCGTAACATTACAATGTTCATTGCTGAAATCCCCAAGGTTGTTGGTCCTGGGGGATGTGGGTGAGGAGAGGTGTGAAGAGTAAAAAGTTAGGAACGTCAAAATGCAATCCCCACCAGCCTGCTCAGGTTGAAAATTTACCTTGGGCCGCCTCTGCCCTAATTGATCATATTGTGATGTGTGGTAAAGTCCTTTGTGGTAACCACAAGCAGAGTGGGGAGTGGTTAGATGCAGCTGGAACCCCCAAATTCTATCTAAAACCATGATTGATGCAGTGTAAGGCTTTGTTGTCGAAGTGGTGAACAGCATTGGGTGTTTCCCACTACAAGTTTTTTTTAACCCAGTAAAATTATTACTGCTGTCTCTTACTGTGCAGAGATAGACAAAATAAACCGGTAGTTGTGTAAAAATCAGCAATTGATAGTCATTGGGAAGGGTCCTTTGATCTTCGCAGATAACTGCCAAAACCCATAGGGCAAAAATTACAAAGCAAAAACTTGAGTGACCCAAGGTATGAAGTAATCCTGTCCCCATTGTACCATCAGACAACCACATGCTTATGCAGCTAAGTTAATTCCTAAAGAATAGGATGTTTAAAAACAGTGATGCTGCAGAAAGTGCCTTCCAAGATGTAGCCTTACCTGAAGAGCTGTCAATCACTAGCAGAGATGTCACTGTAATATTTTGAATGATGCATATGTGTATTCCATTCCATTGTGCGAGATACAAAAACAGTTATTTATTTCCAAACAACCTGGTCCGTATCTGAATATGTACAATAGGATAATTAAGTAGGTTCCATTATAAAAAGTAGACAGTGCACAAGTACTCGCAGGGCGGTGCTCGTAGACACACAAATGAAAGTCAGACGAACACATTTTCCACGTGGATGCGCGGTAGCGCGACGTTTCGCTATCTAGGCCAGCTTCATCAGGTGGCGAGTGGTGGCACACTGCAGTCTGGTGAGCGGTGGTCGGCAAACAGTGAACCCAGCAGCCAGGAGGCGAACTAGGGCGAGGTACCTCGCCACCTGATGAAGCTGGGCTAGTCAGCGAAATACCATGCATCCACGTGGAAAATGTATTCTTCCGACTTTTGTTTGTGTGTGTCAAGTACCACTGTGCGAGGACTTGTGCATTCTGTCCACTTTAATAATGTAATCAGTAGCCTAGCGGCCTATTCCCGCCACATCTCATTAAATAAGTAGGGATATTATAAATTAAGGTGGTTGTCTAAATTAATTTTCAGGCTGCCAAATTGTTGCTGGATGACCACTTTTCTGGAGAACGAGAGCATTATATCACTCCTGAAGAGGCTTTCTTTACTAGGTAAGCATTGAGTTGAAATGTTCATCAGAGCTACATATNCTATTCCCGCCACATCTCATTAAATAAGTAGGGATATTATAAATTAAGGTGGTTGTCTAAATTAATTTTCAGGCTGCGAAATTGTTGCTGGATGACCACTTTTCTGGAGAACGAGAGCATTATATCACTCCTGAAGAGGCTTTCTTTACTAGGTAAGCATTGAGTTGAAATGTTCATCAGAGCTACATATTTTTTATTTACATGTTAAATTATTAAATTTTAGCTTAGCGTTAAGGTTAAAATTTTGATCTAGGCTTACCTAAAACTATGCTTTTATGTTTCATTCAAACTGCAACATTTTGTTGCACTATTCCAATTGAATATTCTACAAGAAATGTGACTGAAAATTTTACAATTTAAGCTCATGTCATTTTCAGTAATTGTGGCCTTCAACTAGCATGTGTGCTTTTTGACAACAAATTTGTCTCAGTTGAATTAAATGTTTGTTTTAAAGTTTGATCATTGCATAATTTATGTCATTCAAAAATGTACAGTAGAACCTTCCTAAAATGAAATAAGGTGGTTATAGTGGGAAAGCCATTATAAGTATTTTGGACATTTTGACCAATTCTCAAATCCTATGCATCAAAATTTGCAATTTTTTTGTATGAAGCAGATATTCAATAATCTCTAGCAGGAAAATGACAAGTTTATTTTAATTAACTATAAATTTATTTTAACAGGAAGACATATGATAAAATGATACCACGAGAGGCATATACTTAGCTCCCTCTTGCCTCCCAAAATGTTAAAACCATTGAGCAGCAGGTGGTTTAGGTTTTACCAAGCATTGTGAGTCCATGTTGATTGTGTCATCTCATGTTGAGGCATTGTTACAAGCACCCTCGGCTTGCGCAGATTTGCCAAGGTCGTTATGTAACCTGTTGACTGTAATTTCTGAAAATGTGTCGGCTTTGGGGGTTCCTGTCGGGCAATGCGATCTTATCCTACTTCTCATATTGTGTAAACAACTGGACCCCAAACTGCAGGTTCTAAACTTCCCAAACTGGACGACTTCATTTTGTCTCTTGAGAAGCATTGTAGAGCCCAAAAGATGGTTGGTTCGTTTCGATTAAAGGGTTCTGAGTCCCAGTTGTGTTTCTCTAGCTGTAATGTGCCTGCTATGCAGCTGCCTAAACAGAAACCTCCCAATCCTAGCAAGCATCAGTCATATGCGTAAAGTTCTCTTGTAATTTCAACATCATGCTGTGTCTGTAATGCATCACACACACCCGTTGTATAAGTGTCCTAATTTCCATTAGTTGTCACCTCAAGATCGGTATGCCATTGTGAAAAAGCAGAAGCTATGTTTAAATTGTCTTACAGTCTCATCAAGCAAAGAATTGTCCTTTGACCTTGTCATGTCACACCTGCAGTAGCAAACATCATACTCTACTGCTCTTTAAACCTAAACCTAAATCTAAAGACCAAGGTCCAGGATATGATGCTGTGCCACCATCTGGGCAGACTACATCTACGCTTTCATCGGTCATGTCTGCTGTGGTTAATTCTGATAAAACTGCTATTGTCAACTGCCCAAGTAGAGGTTATCGATTCAACGGGTAGTCCGCATGTAGTTTGGGCGCTGTTGGACACAGCGAGCCAAGCGAGTTTTATCACAGAAGGATGTATGCAAAAATTGTATTTGAGCAACAAGGCTCATTTGCAGATTCATGAACTAACACTCGATCAATGTGGCATTGTTGTGCCAGTAGGCTGTGCAGGACCCCAATTTGCTCTTGATGTCTTTATCTTACTACACATTACTGGTAATTTGCCTAGTGTCAAGCTGTCCTCTGAAGTTCGTAGTGCTGTGTCTGGCCTGACACTTGCAGATCCCTCCTTTGACATGCCTGACCCCATTGATCTTCTTATTGGCATGGACCTCCTTCCTCAATTAATGACCGGAGGGAGGATTGAGTGTCCACCAGTTGCTCTAGGGTCTGTGTTTGGGTGTGTTTTGATGGGGAAGGTGGCATCTGAATCTGTTTCTTCTCCTACCAAGTCATTCTGTATATCTCGCCTCACTTCCGTCCCTCCTCTGGAGGAAGTCGTGAGAAAATTCTGGGAAGTTGAAGAGTTTCCTATTACCAAACGTAAGTCGCCTGAGGAGGTCCTTTGTGAAAGAATATCTGTTGATACTCTAACTCAAAATGATGACAGTCGTTACAGTGTGTGCTTGCCATTTCGAACTTCTTAACCTGACATGTACGGTATTGTCATCGCTGGTTTAGACAGACGCCTTCTCCTAGTCAACTACGTATGGGAGATCTTCTAGCCATGAGGGTACAACAAATCAAACCATTCACAGGGGCCGGAATTGATTATGCTGGCCCCTTCATTATCAAACTTGCTTGAGTGCGCAGGGCAGCAATCTTAAAAGCCTATCTGCGTTTGTGTGGGCTGTGCCACCAAGGCAGTTCATATTGAATTGGCTTCTGATCTATCCACAGAAGTGTTCCTTGGAGCGTATAAACGTTTTCTTGCTAGACGAGGTAGGTCTTTCGACATTTACTCTGACTGCGGCACTAATTTTGTTGGGGCTCACAATCGTTTGCAGTAATTCAGGCAGCTGGTTTCATCTTCTTCTCACCAACAGATGGTAAAGGACACATTGTCCCAGTTTGGTGTCAATTGGCCTCACGTCAGAGGTTTTCGGGAGGCTGGAGTTAAATTCTTTAAGTCCCATCTTCACAAGATTATTGAGGAGCAGGTCTTAACATTTAAAGAATTTTATACTGTGCTAGTTCAGGTGGAAGCGAGATGTTGAATTCCAGGACATTGTGCCCTTTGAGTTGTGATCCTAACTATCTCAGTGCCCTTACACCTGGCCATTTTCTGACCTTTGAACCCTTGGTTACTCTGCCTGAACCTGGCTCAGGGATGTCCCCCTCAATCGCCTGCTCCAAAGGCAGCTTGTAGAGNCTAACTATCTCAGTGCCCTTACACCTGGCCATTTTCTGACCTTTGAACCCTTGGTTACTGGCTGCAACAGGATTTTTGGCATCGCTGGCACTGCGATTACCTGCAGACTCTACAACAGCGGCAGAAGTGGCATGACAAAGGACCTGAACTTGCTGCCTACCAACTCGTGCTACTCAAGGAAGAAAGGCTTCTGCTCCTACTGTGGCTTTTGGGGCGAGTCCTGGAGCTCCACCCAGGGAAGGATAACGTGACGAGAGTGGCAACTGTGTGCACCTCCACTGGACAACTCAAGCGTCCTGTGCTGGTGAAACTTTGCCCATTGCCATTCAATTGTTGAAATAGAACATTTCAAGGTGGGCGGAATGTTTGGATCTGTGAATACTCCATTTTCGTGTGCTAGTGACTGTCTGTGTGTATACTGGACAAACTGAATGTGTCTACTGACTTGCTCCCACATGCTGGACACATTCAATATTTGAATTTCCCACCCTGCCACCTTTCAAGGTCTTCGCAGTTCACAGAACTGCATCCAGCACTGGATCAGAGTTGGTAACCCTGGGCCGCCGAGAGGAGGCAGTCAGTTGTTCGTGTGAAGCATCATGGCGGTGAGTTGTCAATCGGGCAGCCTCACTTCCATTTGATGTTTTGATTTCGCATCTGAAGTAATTCGAGTTTACAGTCCATTTTGTCTTCGTGGCAATAACAGACTTGTTTACATTTTCTCCCCCACATTATCGACGGCTTNCTGACTTGCTCCCACATGCTGGACACATTCAATATTTGAATTTCCCACCCTGCCACCTTTCAAGGTCTTCGCAGTTTACAGAACTGCATCCAGCTCTGGATCAGAGTTGGTAACCCTGGGCCGCCGAGAGGAGGCAGTCAGTTGTTCGTGTGAAGCATCATGGCGGTGAGTTGTCAATCGGGCAGCCTCACTTCCATTTGATGTTTTGATTTCGCATCTGAAGTAATTAGAGTTTACAGTCCATTTTGTCTTCGTGGCAATAACAGACTTGTTTACATTTTCTCCCCCACATTATCGACGGCTTNAGAGTTTACAGTCCATTTTGTCTTCGTGGCAATAACAGACTTGTTTACATTTTCTCCCCCACATTATCGACGGCTTTTGTAGTGATGTGTTGTTCCATCAACGTATTTTACGTAGTTTTAGGGGTTCTTTACATAGTTGGCTTTCTACATGCATGTGAGAAAGGCGTAAAAGTTAAAAATAAATAAAATTTTAGTAATTTTACAAATAAAACAGAAACCTTTCAATAAAGATCCAACCAAGGTATAGGATGTTCTCTGTAAAGTAAGCACTTTTGAGGCCCTAGTTTCTTATTTGAGCCATTTTTTTTTATTCTTTAACCACCTTTTTAAATAAATATTTACGTATAAGTAACAAACACAGTGTGAATTGTGGGAGTATTAGACTGTGAGTACTTCAATTCCTGTCCTTTTATATATTTTAACTTATTTCAGTTCACATGTTCAAAAAGTAAGTACAGCACCTTGCCATTGCCTTTTGTTGATGGGAACGGCTGTGAAAGCAGTCCCACTTCTTCCCTTCGCCCTGAGACTCTGACCCTGGCCAATGTCAAGCTGGTAGATTACCTCACAGCAAGGTAGAGCTTGGGACAAAAACTCTCATTTAGAATAATAGTCAAATATATTTTGTTTTAACCCTAGACGCTAACTTCAGAGTACGGTGGAATATACACACTGTCNTTAGAATAATAGTCAAATATATTTTGTTTTAACCCTAGACGCTAACTTCAGAGTACGGTGGAATATACACACTGTCCTTATTACTTACATGGCAAAATTTATTAAAATAAAAAGTAGTCAAAGGGTAAAAAATGGCTGAAAGGAAAAAGTAACTACTGTCCCAATTGTATTGCAAGCAAGGTATCCTGCAATTCCTATTTCAAGCTGAAATTAAATGTAAAGCTTTGACAGTATGCTCCAGAATGGAACCNTTAGAATAATAGTCAAATATATTTTGTTTTAACCCTAGACGCTAACTTCAGAGTACGGTGGAATATACACACTGTCTTTATTACTTACATGGCAAAATTTATTAAAATAAAAAGTAGTCAAAGGGTAAAAAATGGCTGAAAGGAAAAAGTAACTACTGTCCCAATTGTATTGCAGNGGCAAAATTTATTAAAATAAAAAGTAGTCAAAGGGTAAAAAATGGCTGAAAGGAAAAAGTAACTACTGTCCCAATTGTATTGCAAGCAAGGTATCCTGCAATTCCTATTTCAAGCTGAAATTAAATGTAAAGCTTTGACAGTATGCTCCAGAATGGAACCATTTGCAGTGAAATGTTTTAATTATGAGTCGTGGGAAACGGTTTTGAAGAAATGCAACTGTCACGTGTGTTTGAATGTGCAGCAAGTAACACGGTAAATGTATTCTAACATTGTATTGTTTCCGTAGTTACGAACCAGAGCCCAGCACACCTGCAGCTGAGCCGCCGGGCAAGTTGACGACGGCCAGTCGGCTGGACAGTCTGGACAGCGGTGCGACGAGCGAGAGCGACGAGACCTACAAGGCACCTGTGGCGGAACAGGCTCACTTGCTGGACCTGAGTAACAACAACAGCAGCAGCGCGTACCCACAGCAGCCATTCTCTACTTCGCAGGGTGAACCACACAAGAAACAGGGTAGTAAAGGTATACAATTGCTACATCTGTATGTAATATTATTTTGGGAAACTGTACAAGAGCATCATTTTGCATGCACGGTTCTCCTCTTACCCTTCCTCCCCTAGTGGAGGATCGTGCCTGGTGAGCACTGATTCACTAACTTGCTTTTCCTTCCCTGTGATGGCAACAATGGCTGCCCATTTCCTCTTCCTGCGGCATGTTGGATGGGAATAAATTCTCCTGAAATATTGTAGAAAGAAGTTGATTTTAGAAACTCCACGGAAATGATTTATAATGGAGAGAAATTTTAGTTTAAGTACTAATTGGGACCACGTGGATGTTTGTTTGATTGCAGTGAAGTACTCGCGGGATGACCTGCTGGGCTGGTTTGTGAAGTCTGACTTGAAGCCACACGACTACGAACACCTGTGCAGGCATTTCCCCGACCTTGTGCGGAAGGTAAAGCATGTGCCTCGCTACGTGCTCCGCCCGTCTGCGCTGCATGTTAACTAATTGCCTGGTGGACTAACATTCGCTCTCTGGACTGTCGTTTCACTACTGCTTTCTGTTGCCTCGTCATTAGTTTGCCTTCTGTGCTACATGTTGAGGGGAAAAGACTGATGAGCTGTCTGTTTGTAGCTGTTCCTTCCGATCTGTGTTGCTGAATGTAAAGCTATGTTAAAAGCTATTTTATATGTGCAATAAAAGTACATACTTAAATGTCTTAATTACAAAATGTCTTATTTTTATAAATTCAATTAATATCTAATGCATTTGTTTTGCTGTTGAGAACCATAACTAGCATTTCCCATGACAAAGATTCGGGTACTGAAATGTAGCGGTGCATAAAATTCGCACATTTTTGTGTCAACTTTTAATGAAAAATAAGGTTACAAGGTATATTCATGAGGCAGAATTTGGTATTTGTAATAACAATACAGCATGGGTAAAGTACTTTCTTTGTTTTCACTTTAATTTCAACGCTTGTAGACTACAAGGCGTGTGATCACTGCCTGCTGGAAAGCTGTATGTAATACTGTGGTGGCTCCTGAAAGTAGGCTATTTCAGTTACAGTTAAGAAAAATTTAATGCGAGGGTTAGCTTCCAACACTTTCCAAAAGACCAAAAGTTTTTCATTCTTCTGTCAAACTGCCTAAGTTGTTGCAGATGAAGAAGTAACCTAGAAAGTATCTACTATTGGTTTTCGTGTAAACGAAAAGTCCTTAGCAAAAGTTTTCCTTGCAATTTGTTGGTAATGCACAACTAAATTAGGTCAAGATTTGCCAGTTATTAATTTTTTTGACTATGTAGTATAGAGCATTGTGTTATGCTGCCCAACTAGTGTGTTAGTGCATGAAATGGGTATACAAAGGCATTTAGCTAAACTATGCATCCGCAGTAGAGTTAAAACATTGTAGCATCCTGTAGGCTATGTATCCACGTACAGTCGAGAGTTGTAGATGAGAAGAAACTAGTCTGTTTTATTCACAGAATCCACGAAGCATTGCGCTGTTAAAGTCTTAGTACATCCAAGACCCAGACGAAAAGTCATTGGGGCAACGTGAATTCCCTTAGAAAACCTAATGGCTCTTGGCGAAAATCGATACTCAGGTCAGCAGAGAATGGAACCTAGATTGCCTCGTGGGTGGCTGGTGTGATAATCACTTACCAACAAGGCCTTGTAACCTTCAATCATTAAAAACAAAAAGAGAAAAAACTTGAGTTTTTTTTTTTTTTTTATAAAATGTTAACTTTGTGGCAGGGTCTGCCCTGATATTTGCATGTGCGAAATATGGCTGACTTTACTATTAGCCAGTGGGTTTGAGGCATTCAAGTTTTCCCCATCATCACATTTTGTGGCTACTCCAGTTTCATTCACCCAAATTAGCACAGGTACAAATCACCACCCAACTCTCACACTTCACAAAGCCAGTTGGTCCTGGTTGTATACTCAATTTACGGGACTTCTAACAAAGAGGTATTCAATTGCCGCCCCGAAGATTATAGCACCAAAAGTGTGACAATCTTTTAAATTTCATATGAAAACTAGCTTCTCATGTTTTTTTTTTGCAGTTGTGAACTAGCAGGTAACAAAACGTGATTTTGGATCAGTAAAAACTCATGCGTTGCTGCTTTTGCAACCTTTCAATGTCGCATGACGTTAAGTGTCCATTGATACTGATGGCAGTTGCCTGCACCAGCTGTACGCAATACACAAAATCAACATCTAGAAATTTTGCCCTAGTTTTTTTGCATTTCATACAAGTCTCAATTACGATTTTCNAAGTGTGACAATCTTTTAAATTTCATATGAAAACTAGCTTCTCATTTTTTTTTTGCAGTTGTGAACTAGCCGGTAACAAAACGTGATTTTGGATCAGTAAAAACTCATGCGTTGCTGCTTTTGCAACCTTTCAATGTTGCATTACATTAATGTCCATTGATACTGATGGTAGTTGCCTGCACCAGCTGTACGCAATACACAAAATCAACATCTAGAAATTTTGCCCTAGTTTTTTGCATTTCATACAAGTCTCAATTACGATTTTGTAACTTCAAACACCTTTGACCATGCTTGTGAACATAAAACCAAAAATCATGTTATGCCTGTTTCTTAATGAAAACTCCAGAGTTTATAGTGTAAATTATTCTCACCACCACTTTTTAAGAAACAGACTGCAGTGAAATTTGTTACATGCTTTTTTAATTCTTGTCTAAATGTCAGGTTTACGTATTTTAAANTAAGAAACAGACTGCAGTGAAATTTGTTACATGCTTTTTTAATTCTTGTCTAAATGTCAGGTTTACGTATTTTAAATAATAATTTTTTGGTTTTCCGTTACCATTATCTACAATCAAAATGCTTCATATTTTATCAAATATACTAACCCAAATTAGTGTACTACAGTATTTCTGATCCATGTAAAATGAATGTCACTATTTTGGGTGCTGTACCAAGTGTTTCACAATTCAACTTCTCTTTGCAGGACTTGTTTGCATGTAGCATTTTGGCTTTCACTGTAATATTTTATAGTGTTTAAAAATACATACAGCAAAACCCTTTCAAGAAGATCCCAGATAAGGTTTTCCTCATCAATATTCTTTTGATTTATTCTGAATCTGGTTTAAAATAAGTAATTTGATTCTTGTTAATAAGACTAAATTTTTCAGTCCCTACACAAACATAACTGCAGATGTAACTTGGTGTTAGTGTATGTCGCTTGTAACCTTATTGTGTGCTGTTTCTTTCAGATTGCATGTTTTGCTTTTATTGCTGTCATATATTTTATAATATATTTTATGTAAAGTCATTGTACTAATGGTTTTTATTTACATCTTTATAAGGTGGACTGTTAATTTGTACTACAGTGTATTTTTGTACAAGAAGTTGGCAGCGTAAGGTAAATTATGAATTTCTTTGACATTTTGTGTATCGTTGTAATATTTTGTAAAAACTTCTTAGAAAAATACAAGACTGATATGTAAGCTGTTAATTTTATTACTTTTACTGGTTGTATTGCTTCTTACAAGTTTTAAGATTGTAAATACGGTGAAATTTCATTAATACAAACCCAAAGGTACCATAATTTTGGTACTTCATAATAAAAATTTTTGTATTAACCTAAAAAGAAAAAGTAAAGAAATTTACGTACTACCAAATTACAGAAGAACCCCAATTTTAACCCCTCAAAACCCCAAAAATTGCATTAATATAAATTTTTTCATTTTAAGTTAGCTTTAATAGTCTCTAATCGCAAAAATTACATGTTTTTAAAAGGAAATGTTCATTTATTTTAATACACGTCTTCTAAATTGACTTTCCCTTGTCACCAAAAAGCGTAAACACAGCAGGGCACACTTATTGTGCATACATTTTTAAGTAGACAGCACAAAGTCCAATTTTAAACATTTATCACACTGGAACAGTTGTTTTTATTGTACAGGTAGGCCGGCCTTGTTATGTGTGCGATAGTGGACAGTAGCTGTCGCCAGTGGCCACCAGAGATACCGTATGTTTCTATGTATTTTATGCCACTGCATCTGGAGGCAAGTAAACAGGCTATTTATAGACATGCCTGGAGGGAGAAAGGTAGAACCACCCTCTCCTCCGCCACTCACTTCAAGTATGTATAGACGACCAGCTACGCCAAATTCCCCCCACCTCCAACTCATCAGTGTAGTGGCGCTAGGTAGCCAGCCACCCCACACCTCACCCCTCTCTTATATAGATGCGCCAGTCTGCCGACCATGCCAGCCACGCTTATCCGGCGTAGACCAGAGGATGGATTACCAGATTTATTCTTCTAAAACACCAATAATGATTTATTTTTCATGTTATTTTAGAATGATTTATTCTATGTTTCTGTTTTTAATTCTTGCTTTTATTTTCCATTTACATTAAATTCCATTTCAGTTTTTTAATTGCATAATTTTATCAGTGTTCTTTAAATTTTGTGTTGTCAAAGTGTATAAGCTGCGAAAATATAAACAATCGCTGTTTTACCGGGAAGGGTGGAAAGTGGGACGTGAGAATACGTGGCTGCACCGGCCTAGCCAGGCGCGGTGTTGCAAGTTCGCAGCGGCCTGCATGTGTCAATCGCAGCCTTAATCCACTGACACACTTGGCTTTTTAATTTTTTCCTGATGGCGTTAGGTTATGATTGCCTGCCAGGAACCATTCAGAATACAGCATTTTCAAACTGTCTTTAAATGACTTGTCGACACAGACATCTACGACCTGTACCTTTGAAGTCGTGCCTGCAGGTATGACTACGAGATCAGTATTCGTGCATTTAATAGACGACTTAACCTCCGGTGTTAAATGTCCTTTAAATGCATCCAACACTAACATTCCTCTCTTCTTTAAAAGTGCTTCAGGCCTTCAATCCCAAACTACCTTAAACCAGTCCTGCATCAATTCACTAGTCATCCAACCCTTTTCTTGACATCTCACAATCAACCCAGTCATCAAATGTTTCCTTGGGCATTTGCAATTAAGAATAATGAAAGGTGGCAATTTTCTGCCATCTGCCAATACTGTAAGCATTACTGTTACTCTCATCTTCTCATTGCCAGATGTTTTCACACTCGCAGTTTTAGTACCAACAGTATCAACTTTATAATTTGTCTGCATGTCAAAATATACAGGTGTTTCATCGGCATTCCTCATCTGGCCAAGAAGATAATCATTTTGCTGTCTGCGTTGAATGATATATATCTCTGGAAAGCAACAAGTTTTTCTTCAAAATCTGAAGGCAATTTCTGGCACAGAGATGTTCTTCGCCACAGACAAAAGCCATTCCTCATCATCTAACACCATCCTTTGCTTGCTTCGAAATCACGTTGTAAGGATGAATGCCTTTGCAATTTCGCGAGCCTTGTACTGAATCGCATCACAGGCAATTGGCATCCCATTTTCCCATTGAAATTTCACAAATTCAATAACTTGTTTTCCAATGTCTTTAACTCGGCAGTGTTTTGGTCCATTAGATGATTCTCTAGTCGATTTACAACTGTTCAATTTCTCTAGTAGTCGTTTCTACCGCTGCACCTTAACTTCAGACACGCCGTATTTCCGCACTATCGTTTGTGCAGCGTAATCGATTACCATAATTTTAAAGTTTTTGTAGTAACTTCCCCTTTCCTTTTTAGAGAAACTGCTTGACGAAGTTCCCCTTGTTTCTATGTGGTCAGCAATTTTTACGGCTCAATAACTGTAAATAAATCTACCTTACTGTTTTGCCGAAACTGGCAGTAAACTAAAACTGCATGGATTTACTGTATAATTTACACCAACTTTTTCTACTCGGGACATTTTAATCAGGTGGGCGCAACTATGTGCTACAGTTCATTCCAAAAAACAGCTACCAATAACCTGTATGTAGGTGGCTACTGTATAATCCAAAAACATTGATCCAAAAATTTTGTTCCTTAAAAAATCTATATATATCTGTATTTGAGGTGACCCCTACTCTTTAGTCATTTATTTTTAATAACCTTGACTTGGATTCGAGTATATACGGTAGCATGTGGTCAGATATTTCTGCGATAAATATTATTTGTATCTTGTTTCTACTGATGAATTTCATATTAACTGTATAAAAATGCAAGTATTTGAAGCCTTGTGCAATTAAAAATGTTTTGTATTACACATCCACTGTATTTCGAACTAAACAGTTAAAAATTATATAGCCTGTTTAATTTAATGGGACTGTAAAAGTACTTAGCATAAATGGGAGTTCTGTATTAAGCAGGATTGTATTAATGTTTGACCGCAGCTACATTATGTAACTGCTGCATCAGTTTTGTTGCATCTGCTGAAGATTTAAGTGCCATTGCAAAATGTACTCAAATTCATAACACTAACAACAAAAATTTGCTGTATTTGTATATACGTAATGTAGCAAAACGTACTGGCAAATAAATGATGGGAATATTTTTGACCGCTTTCGCTAGGAATTTAAATACTGTATTTACGTGACTGAAAGACAAGGTGTTTTTCCTCTCATTGCAAGGATCAATATTTCAAATTTGTCTTGCATTCGAGAATTCCGTTTAAATGGACTACAGCATACCTGCCAAATTTTCCGATTTTAGCACAAAATGTACGTAAAATGGTATTTTTGTACTATTTTACACTTATGACAAATATTTTATGGTTTTTGTTTCCAACAATCCAACAAAAACGACGTTTCGTTATAGTTTTCTCCTGTCAAGAGGGTGTTGAGCCGGAATTGTATTCTTATTTCTTATTGGCTGCTATCGACCAATCACATAATTTGTATCATGCCCAAAATGGTGGAAAGTAAGCGTTTGTAAATATTATAATAGGCCATAGTTTTTAACAATTTGGTTCACAATTGTGATGCATTAATCAAGATTATCTTCGTTTGATAGCCTGTCTCTGTTTTTTGGCACGTCTTTGCTTATGGCTGTAACGGCAACGAAGACCAAGAGATGTGTGAAGTTGAACCATTTGGGGGTACCTGTGTGTCGAAAAGTGCATTCGTATTTCATGGCTTCATTGCGATAAGTGAATTATGTGTGCTGTATAACGTTATCATGAGTGATAAGTCTGACAAGCATTATTTTAAAGCCTTCCGTGATGCATATTTAAACGAGTTTTCCTTTATTTTGAAGCTTGAGAGAGGAAACAAAAACACGTTTTGTAGCATTTGCCGCTGCGATATAAACATTGGCAATGGTGGCAAAAATGATATATTAAAACACTTGCGGTCCCAGAAATACATGAACTCTGTAAAGTGTACTGAAAGTAGTGCTAAGATAAACAGTGAGACTGCAGACGGTGTCATACGGGCAGAGCACCTGTTTACCTTGGTTTTCGTTGAACATAATAAATCCCCTTGAGAGTAGCAGACCATGCCGCTCTCCTATTTCGGAAAATGTTCTCGAAATCATAGTAGACAAAAAAATATGCTTGTGGGCACAAATGTCAAAGTTTTAGAAAATGTGTCAGTGATTAAATACAAACAGAAACGTAAATGTTATGACTTATCAGTAACTTTGGTGCGTAAAGCCAAATCACTTAAATGTAAAGCTCAAACTTTTTAGTTATACTGTGGCATTTAAAGACTAGATATGCATACAAGAGGAGTGTTTTTGTTATTTTGTAGTGTATCTTTAAACATTTTACATATTTATTTGGACAAGAGCATCAGGTATGTTATTGTAATTGCTTTTGATTTAAGGATAATTTTGTGCATATACAGTATATATTTCTACTGTCAAATTCTAACNTCAAGAGGAGTGTTTTTGTTATTTTGTAGTGTATCTTTAAACATTTTACATATTTATTTGGACAAGAGCATCAGGTAAGTTATTGTAATTGCTTTTGATGTAAGGATAATTTTGTGCATATACAGTATATATTTATACTGTCAAACTCTAACAATTGTTATACAATTTTTTATAAAAGTCAGTGATAAACTAAAAAGTTTACAGGCAAAACATTGCGTCATGTTTCGCCAAAAACTAAAATTTTTATGTTTTTACTAATTTCTGTTTTGAAAAGTTGGCAGGTATGACTAAAGTCGACTCCTTATCTAATTTTTTTTTTTTAGAGGACTGTCAAAAAATTTCCATACATGCAGGAATTCAGTAGATGAGAGTTGACATGTACATCAATAAAATACAATTTCAGAACTTATTAGACCTCATTTTGAATATAATGAGAGCTGTAAATTATCTGGGAATAAACGTTTAGTTAATAAACACAAAAATGGAAATTAAATATAAAAAAAAAATTACTGCATTAGTATTACTTTAAAGACTATATTAAAAAAACATTTCATCTCAATTTGTTTATATAAAGAACTTACCGCAAAATATAGTATATAATTGATTGTAATCCAACACAGACTGCAAGCAAACGCACAACTTTNTTAGTTAATAAACACAAAAATGGAAATTAAATATAAAAAAAAAATTACTGCATTAGTATTACTTTAAAGACTATATATAAACAAATTGAGATGAAATGTTTTTTTAATAAAGAACTTACCGCAAAATATAGTATATAATTGATTGTAATCCAACACAGACTGCAAGCAAACGCACAACTTTNAATAAAGAACTTACCGCAAAATATAGTATATAATTGATTGTAATCCAACACAGACTGCAAGCAAACGCACAACTTTCACACCCCCTGAAAATAAAATGACAGTGAATGAAAGTCAAATTTTGAATGTCCTGCATGCACTCATTCAGCCAAGAGATTATCGATCAGGCAGTGTGTTCACGGCGACACCCGAAGATGGGGAAGCGGCGGGAGGATTATCCCTCCATGCCGCTACATGTTGCCGACACCTTGCGCGCGTGGCATATGTCTGTCTTTTAGAGTAATTAATTATGTTTTATTGCAAAAAAACTTGTAATTTTGAGACAGAAATGAATATATAAGGCTATTATTTAAGTCTTCACTGTCTTTAATAATTTATCGTTTAAAACTACATCGTCTGATTTTCCCTGTTGCCAGTAATACTGCACTCGGGCTTGGTGCTTACCCATTATTGGATGACCAAAGGTGTCGAATAGGCCCTTACATTTTACCAATTTATTCAAAAGATGCTTGCTTATTGAAATAAATTAATATAAACCCTCAGATTTCCTCGCGGGAAGTTACTGGAAATGAACTTCACCCTTGGTAACACAAGTCGCTCGATGTTCAAATAATTTTTCCAGTATATGCTCCTTGGCACATATTTTTATTCGCAAAGATGCTGTCCATTGTTTTTAGTTCTGTCGTTATGTATTTACTGTTGCGTAAGGTCAATAACCAGTTGGATACAGAGGCACTTTCAGAATTTTCTTTTTTAAATTATATTGTAAACCAAGAATTCAATATGGTAAGAATGGCGGGGGAAGGTTCCCCTTAACGAGCAGCGGCAGTACGGAAGCTCAGACTCACTTTCTGCGAAAGATTGTGACTTAAGTGATAAAGCCTATACTATAATGCCATTGGGTCTAGGCGTGTAAACGGTGCCGAGTACACGGAAGAGTACATTGCTGACGTCTGAGTGAATGCTACGAATACCAAGTTATTTGGAGGTGTCTGGGGGATGTGGTTACCAGAACAAGGGACATAATTTTGGGAGGAAGTTCACCAGAAAGGTCAAATAAATGGCAAGAATGGTCCTGAGCTTGGGCTCGCAATTTTATAACTGCTTACCAGACCACCGGTATAGCGTGTGTGGGATGGTAAACATCATCCACTTCTTAAATGAGGTGCCTGGAGAAGAGGGTGGCAATCTTTCTTAAAAAAAATTACGCAAAACATTTATTAACTGCTAGTCATGAAAACAGTACGGTGCTGACTAAATTATGCTAAAGGTTAAGTAATTTGGTATGAACTGCTGTTTTCAACACTAATTTCTTTATTTATTAATTTCCATACTCTTCAGATATTTCAGCAGTGATATCAGTCCTCTCGATATAATAATTCCGATCAAGAGAACTCTTTGAAGAAAGTCAAATTTTCTTTGGAAGATGTGATAAAACTGACCTGCACCTAATTCCAAGTTTGAAAATGGTCATGCTTTACAGCGCTCATGAGAGCGCTGTGGCCTAAAGCTGTCCCAATGTAGCACTAACGTTCTTGCTCTCCTACCTTCACTACGCCCACTGTTCAGCAACATGAGACTTTGTCACACAGGTATGCATGATGCAGCAGACTGTCCAGCAGTGATTCATCAATACGCATGCATGTACGCCACTGTTAAGAAAAAAAAATTAATTTGTCAGTTTTTGTACAATAAATTTTAGAGAAAAAAACTAAACACAAAAAAATTGGTAAGATTTCTCAATGTGACGGTTGCATAGAATAAGTTTTTGTTTGAAATGGTTGTGTATGTTCTGACACTTTGAAGTTTTGAACAAGCGCCATTTTTAACCATTTAAAATGAAGACTTGAGTATTTAAGGTGGTGTTACTTTTAGAGTTATTTTCGCCTTTAAGGGCACTCCCTAATAAAATATTGTCTGTAAAACCAGTGTGCACATATACTCGTATCTCAGTAAATAAATTGTCTAGGAATACAATTTTTCCTCCAGGATAGATAAAAATGTATTATCTACAGCCACCATTTTTTTACTTTTATCCTATTAAAGATAGTCAAAGAGAAAAAAAATAGTGAAATATGACTTACAACAGTATTTTTAGGGCTTTCCTGTGCAGTTACCTCAAGGGAAGGAAAAAAATGTACAAAGTGGCATCTGCAGTTTAATCCATTGTCTTTCATTGTGTGTAATATCCTACTGTTATAAATCTAATTTGTGAGGAATTTATCTGGCCGAGAATGCATAGCGCAGCCTTGGGGAAGGCCTGTTGCAACACTTCCTCATGGTCAGACATGACCTTGAGACATTTCAAATTTTTTACAATGGATTACTCTTACAAGCAATTTTAGAAACTTAAAAAATAGAGGTGGGGTTTATTATTTAATCCTTATATCACCAAAACTATTTGAGCTACAGAGTTCCAATTTAGAATGCAGGCTGTCCCTGCAAGTGTCAACCTCTTTATCTTCATGAATGTCGTCTTAATGTATCCCTTTGGAGGGGGGGGGGGGNCTAAACATTTTAAGATATAAAGGTGTGGTTTGATTGGGATGCATTATTAAAGAACTCAGGAATTGGGGGCCTACAACCCATTTTTTATTTTTTTCAGTTTCAGAAGAGTGTTTAAAAATATTTTTTTCTTAATTTGTATTCCTACTTCTTGTTTTCCTTACCACATTTAAATTTGTGAATTTCAGGACATTTTTTTTCTTTAATCCAATCTTGTATGAAGTATGTTGTGACACTTCACAATATTTTAATGTGAGCTATTTTATAACCATTTAACATATATACTCGAAAATTTAGGAATGTATGTTACTTTTAGAGTTTTGTTTTTACATTCATAAGCAATTTTTGAAATTTCAGAAACTAAGGAGGAGGGAGAGTTAATGTTTGACCTTATATGTCCAAAACTATTTGAGCCACACAGAGTTACCATTTCGTAGGCAGGCTGCAATAGAAGGGTCCGTATTTTACCTGTTCACTTTTTTTAAGTCAACTTGTTTGGGCTAATGCATAAATCATCAGACGTGGTGCTTTCCACAGATGGCAACAACCACTTGGCGCCTTATTACCTGCTTCACCCATTGCTGCCTTGCCCGTGGATCTTGTGGGTCCATTCCCTGGTCTATTACTATTAATCAAGAATGAAAGTTTTCTTTGGTTGAAAAGTGCCCATTTTGCTGGAGCATAGTGTCCACTCTGTAAAGCCTGCAGTTACCACCCTTCCTCTCTCAATCCCCCTCCTCTTGTGACCACTCTCACAACAAACCCTGTGGGAGAGGTACGTTTTGCCATTTCCAGTTTTCGTTCATGCTAACATTTTGCAACTTGGCACCAGGGAATCTTTGAGAGTTTCGTCCAGCCTAAGAATTTTTGGAAATTTGAGTTTTTAAGAGGTTCATTATTTAATTTGCTGTATTTTCTCAATTGTTTCACGTACTGCATTCCAATTTGGCATGTCTCTTAAACCTATCAGTCACAGTAAACCCGTCGACCCAACCTTAACTTGGGGCGGAAGGGTCTATTTTAAAATTACTATATCAGTATGTTTTACTGCTTAAAATTTTTTATCACACACCATTTCTATACTGTTCCTGCTTGGAATTTGCAACTTGCCACCAGGGTGCCTTTTAATGAGGGAATTTCACCCAACCCATGAGTTTTTGAAAACTGTACATTTTAAAGTTTTTTTAGTTTACTGTATTTCCGAAGTGGTTTGACCTACATAGTTCCAATTCGGCACATCTAATTCCCCTCATCTCACTGTGTACTGTCAAAATCACCTAAACTGTATTGCTGCATTTCTGAAAAGGTTTGAGCTATGGCAATGGGACTCGGCAAGTAAGCTCTGGAACCGCAAGTCTGCAGTATAGTGGCAACTAGTTTTAACATTTTTTTTATGTGTAAAATTTTTTGAAATTTATTTTTCTACCCAAGACTTTTTTGTAGGTTCTTCTTGGTTCACTATCTTTGGAACACTTTTAGGGTAAAAGTATCACATAATAAATTACATATTAGAATATTAATGACTATTAAAGACTAGGTATTAATGAATTAATGTCAAATTCAGTAAAAGAAATTCAGGTAAGTGGAACAGGTAAAAATTTTAAATATCGGAATATGAAATTTCAGGATGAGAAGTGACTAGGTAAAAATACATTATTGTAAAATTCTTATCAGATTGAGGTAATTGTGTTAGGTAAAAATATTTTCTGTGAAGCGTTATCTTTAAGCCCTACTGATTCAAAACCAAACAATGCCACACTGAATTTGATGTTCCTTCATACGAACAGTTTAATGTTTAACAGAAAATCTTAGCACAAGTATTCTGTACAAAGCCAAATTTTCAAGGGGAAAAAATAATAAATTTGTGGAGTGTACTCAACCTTCCAAATAACTGCCAGTTCGGAACCCTAGTGTCTGTATCAAAGATCATTCAGTAGTACGTAACACAATGTCTCAATACTAGTATGCAGTATACTCCTGCAAGTGAACTGGTTTTCCCAAACCACTCGCACCCTACCATCACAAAACTAAACAACCTCACACTGAATCCGTTATTTCTCAACAAAGCAGGTTCGATACAACCATAATATCTCATAATAATAATAATGTTGAAATGTATAATTTGTGTGTGAATTATAGTGATGTTTGTTGGTAACAAGGGAATGAATCTGTGATTCAAATCTGACTTGCCTTAATTATATTTCATCAGGGTCTGAATAAGTTACACTAGTTTCATGGTATCATTAACCTAACTAATTATTTTTTGTGAAGGGTTCTCGTATTTACAAATGCTTGAACAAAGCTACGTAAATATGTGTAATGAGACTTAAATATTATGTAAATACCACCCGTAATATATAAAACAGTTTTATATCTCTGCCTAGTCAAAATGACACACAGTCTTGGCCTATTTGAAATGTTTTAAATTTGCAGCAAAAAATTACACTTGGTACTAATGATTAATAGAAATGTGATAACAAAAACATTACAGAATTGCGACACTTCCACCATAATACAGTAGCCCCGAAACATTTAAAAATTATCCGTTCACGTACATAATTTGAATATCAAGGTGACAGCCGTTTGCATGTTCATTCGTGATTCTGAAAATTTGTAAGGCAGATTGTGAAGCTCAACTTTTTCATGATAAAACAAATTTTTGGTTAGGACTATTTGCTCATAACAAAGGTAAGCATAACATTTTAAGGGAAAAAAGCTGCTTTTTTCCATATCTTCTTAATTTTGATTGGTTCATTTAGTCGCTTGACCACAACATACCACTACCAACCTTGCTAGTTGTTTCTTTAGGGATGCCCTAGCTGAGCGGCCTTTACGAAAGTAGGTCTTGTGAGGGTGAAACATGTGGTCTTTCTTAGGGACCACTTAAACATAAGTGTCCCCTTGCTGGGGGATAGTTTATTTGTTGTTGGTGAAACCGGCCATAGGACTAAAAACTATTAGGTAAACAAATCATGTAAAATTTTACACATCTTGAGTATGAAAGTTTAGTACTAGAAATGACTAGGTAAAAAAAGGGGGTGCGCATACTTATGTACGCGCGTTAAAAGTTATACTTCTATGGCGCGACTTAAATAAAATTTTCGCGCATAACCTCAAATACTTGTAAACAATTTCAAAATTTTACTATACAATTTTTCATGAACTGATTTTCTGTCTGTTTTAAATATAACCACGTGCTATGTTGCGCACCTTGCGTTTGTATATAGCTACACAATATGCGTATAACCTCAAATATTTGAAAACACTTTCAAAATTTNCCTTGCGTTTGTATATAGCTACACAATATGCGTATAACCTCAAATATTTGAAAACACTTTCAAAATTTACCATACAATTTTTGTCACTAACCAATTTTTCACGGCACAGACGATACGCGCATAACCTCAAATACTTGTGTACCTTGCGTTTGTATATAGCTAGACGATACGCGCATGCGCGTTGGGTCATACCCCTACCACGTTCACTGTGCACGCGCAACTTCCGTTGCACACTAAATTTTTACCCTCAACGCACCAAAAGAAGTGTAACTTCAAAAATTCAATTTATTACTAGCCACAGAACTTCTTGTCTGCTCAGCGTCAGCTTATTGAGCCTTGTTGTCACATCTATCAAGCATCCATCACTGTAACACTACGAACTAGGCAACAGCGCACAGCCATGATGTGCCACTGGCACCAACTAGTGGGAGGAGCACATCAGATTGACTGACCACGAGCAGCCAAGAAGTTCAGTGCTGGGTGTAGGTTAATTTTTGCACTTAGGAAAATAAGAGTTTAGGGCTCTAAACAACTGGGCAAAAAAATTTTTGGTCCAATTCTGAAAAAAATCTAGGTAAACATGTTTTCCGTGGCCGCACTTATAATGCATAGCTAATGTTATCAATAATCGCATTCACCGTGAGATGCAGAGGCTCAGTGCTTGAAACACTATCCGATTCTCCCACCAATAAGGAAGTTCGTGGTTTCCGTTGTCCCTACCCCTGGTCTAATACTATTAATAAAGAACAAACGTTTAGTGTAAAAAAAAATGTCAACTTTGCTGGCATGTAGTGCAAGCCTCTGAAGGTCTATGGTTACCATCCATGGTTTAATACAATCTACCAACCTTCCCTTCTTGACCCCTCTCGGTCCCCTCCCTCGCGACCACCCCGTCCAAGCCCTAGCAGGAGATTCAGATAATGAGGGAGTACGTTTTACTGCTTCTGATTTTCGTTCATGCACTGTTTCTATGCTGTTCGTGCTAGGGACTTGCAATTTGGCACTGCGGCACCTTTTACGAGAGTGTTTCACCCAGCCTATGGATTTTTGAAAATGTTGAGTGGGGTGGGGGTCCATTTTTTGATTTCCAATACGACATATATCTGAAACAGTTTGAGTGGAGGGGAGAGATTTGGACGGCTCTTAACATCGTGCTCTGAGAGCTGAGGGCGAAGCGAGATGAGTATGGAGCAGTGCTGGAATGAAAGGGTGGGGTAAATGGGTGACCCCCAAGGAAACCAACAGACCAGCGGCATCGTCCAGCACGATTCCCACAATTAAAAATTCAGGAGCAACCCCGCCGGGAATCGAACCTGATTCGCCTAGGTGGGAGGCGAGTAGTTTAACCACTACACCACCTCGGTCTTTCTGAAATGGTTCGACATAAGGATTAGTACATACTACACTGTCCCGGACCGGCACGAACCAGCACGTTGCAGGTTGGTGAAGGTTCCCACGTTACGTAGTAAAATCCTCTCGTGAATATCAACAAGGTAAGCCTTGCAAAATTCAACAAAATTACATGATATTCCGACATTACTTGATTGCCGTTGTTAATACATGCAGGTATTTAGCGCATCTGCACAAATATACCCTGTGATTCACGTATTGTGAATTAAGGTTTGTTTTCCAAAGGTGTTCTCACATTTAAAACTGTTCAGCAACTCAATTGAAATATATTTTGCATAAATTTTACGTGTTTTACTGCAAAAATATCTTGATCTACATAGCCCTCCTCACTATCACATTTCATGGTATATACTGCAAATTACGTGAAGCCCCCCATGAAATTAGTATTAAGTGTGCAGTTATTTGTGTATGGAAACTATTAACATCTGACTGATTATTTGTCCTATTTGTTTATATATTATATTTCATTAGTGAACTCTGTATTTTTTGACAACTGACAGTTTGTTATTTGTATTCTTGTATTTTTATTTTGACAAGTCACACTTAATATGCATTGAGTTTTATGTAATGATAAATAAATAAATAGTAATGTCTATGTAAACCATTTTCAGGTATTATTTTCCTGTTTTTCGAAAATAGCCATGATTGTTAATAATTACCCTTTTATATGTATTTCAGTATGAATTACCATATTAGTAGAGTAACATATTTAGATTCCTTTCAACATCAATATTTTCACTTTACCGACACATGAATAGTCATTAAGTCCATGGTAAGTTTTACATATGGCGGAACAGGGTTTTCAGAAGCGCTCACTTTACCATAAGCAACCTACAACACCTAAACTATCCTTTTAAGTCATTGTCGGTAAAAATCAATACAGATTAATTTTTTCCTCACTTTTAAAGTTTGAATACTTTTTCATTGATTACACCTGAATGCTTCCTTCTCAATTCACTGTTTTTTTTCTTCTTAACATTAGCGTGGTTGGACTGTGACAGTGTTTTGTTTTCAGAGCACTAAGCCGTTTGACCCTGCCGCCTACAGCCAGAAGTGGCTGGAGAGTGGTGGAAGCTTCGTGGCCAGCGCTGCTCCCGAGACGGACTCCCCAGACCAGGAGTGACACTCTACTTGCACTTTTTAACTTGTTATGTGTGGAATTATTTTTTTTGGAAGTGGTACTAGGAATTTTAATTATACTGCCACATTTTGTGTATTTAAGTTATTTATTTTGAACTCGTTAGTTTTCCTACAATCCCTGTAAATTGTGGTGATTCAAAATAACACTGTATTTTGTATTTTCACTGTATATGCTGTTATTTACACTGAACATAAATAATTAAGAAAAAAATATAAATAGTATTTAATTACTGTATCAATTATCAGTATGGGGAAAAACTTTTTTTTTGTACCTTTGAGAATTTTTACAAAAAGAATGTGTTTTCAAGTTTATATCACAATGTTAGTACAATTTATTAAAAGTAATTTTAAAAAATTGTAATCTGTAATACTATTTTCTTTTTTAATGTCATTCATGAAATAGAGGCATAACATGCCCAACTTCGGTACCTAATGTGATTAAAAAAACGAAATTACTCTGTGTTGAATAAAGCGACCTCTCACAAATTTCAGTAAACTAGCCAGTTAAACTCTTACTACTACACACATGTATTGTCCATTCACAATTTCTTCACACTTTTGAACCAAACCTCTGAAAAATCACCCCATGCATATGTGTGTGGTTGTTTCCTAAACATCTCATGTATTACAAGAGTTTCATACTACTGTTAACAAAAAGTGTTTTATTTTTTGTTAAATCAAGCATCCTGTCCGATCACCTGCACCCATTCATGTCCATTGTGCATTCGGATGAACGTGAACAATTCCAGCAGGACAATGCGACACCCCACACGTCGAGAGTTGCTACCAAGTGGCTCCAAGAACACTCTTCTGACTTAGACACTTCCACTGGCCACCTAAATCACCAGACATGAACATTATTGAGCATATCTGGGTACGGAACGTTGCACCTGTTCTGAAGAGATCTCCACCGCCTCGCACTCCTATGGATTTGTGGACTGCCCTGCAGGCTTCATGGTGTGAAATGCCTCCTGCATACCTTCAGACATTAGTCGAGTCCGTGCCACGTCGTCTTGCGGCACTTCTGCCTGCTCGCGGGGGCCCTACATGATATTAGGCAGGTGCATCAGTTTTTTTGGCTCTTCAATGTAATTCATTAAAACGCACCATTAATCTCAGAGCACCAAAGGAAAAAAAAAAATTACGTTATACAAATGCCTCTCGGCTCTATGACAACAAACAATTAATTACAATGATCCTAATTTTACCATACCAAACAACAATCTTAAAACAGTTCTATTCTTTCTTGACTTAGTAATATTCCTTAGCACCCATTTAGCTTTAAAAACTGACAGAATGGAGGGCAGCAACAACTTACACATCAAAGCCTCCTTTTCCTTCAAAATTTACTAAAAACAATTAAAACAATTATGTTGGGAGGCAGTTGTATGGGACCCGTCACAGCTCCAACTTATAAAAATTACAATAACGGACAACTAACACTTAAAAAATATTTACGCCCTAACGATGACATTGTGGAAACAGTGCAACACCAAACCTTTATTAAACTTGGGCGGTGAACCAAGACAAACACGACACATTAAAAAAGGACACACAGCAACGCGACACCATAGTTATGCCGAAACGTAATTTGGAAGCGCAGCCAAATCCAAAATTTTGAAATTACAAGCACTACTGCACACCCAAACTACAACACAACTATGCCACACAAATTACCAAAATATTTAAAAACCCTACCACAAACTTTAACGTTTTCCACGACTCACCGTTTTAATTGCCCCATCGCTCTGTAGCGTGACAAGAAGAAGCATCAGCTCAACAACATGATAACGGCGTTGACCTCTGCTGGTCGAGGTGAAGTGCGGCTAAGCCATCAGGTGCAAACGGAGATCTAGCAGGCGTAATGTAGCGACGTGACGTAGCAGACGTCAGAAGGGCGTAAAGTAGGCAGAGCAGGACGTGCAAAGCCTTATATAAACTACCACGGCCAATCAAAAATGATGAAGCACGAAGGGGAAAGGGGAAGGCAGGGCGTTAAAAGGAGGGGAGCCGACCCGAGCAAAGAGTACACCACCGCACAGAGATAGATAGCGGTAGGTACACATAACACGATGGTGCTAACGTCGCACTGGGATGGGGATGCTGTGGATCCTGCTCCAACTGATCTGTACACTGTGGGAGGCTGTGCAGCGGTCATGGATCAGTATGGCTCCCGATCACTTCTGGCACCTTGTCACTACTGTCATCAAGGTGAAAGGGGGTGCTTCATACTACTAGGCAGATATCTCTAATTCAATTGCTTACGAGCGTATTATGACAGAGGATGTTATATGTGACGGGGCTGTATGTTCTGTAGGAGAGGAAAAAAAATTAGCATTCATACTTGAGAGATAATTTGCCTTGCCAAAGGCATGTATGATATGAAAAGCAATGTTTTTTGCAATAATTTTATTGTTGTGTTAGAACTGGCTCAATGATTATAGAAGAACAAGTTGGCATTAGCAGTGACACTGAAGCTATACAAGCACCAGATACAAGCAGAATTTTAACCCAATAAAATTAAGGTTAATTATTGCCTGTATGTTATCACCAAAATTTTCACATTGATTTCTTATGTACCGAAAAGAATTAAAGCTATGATCCTCCACTCTTCATTGCATTATTCAAGTTCACCAATGAGTCAAGTCCAAAGTAATCTATTTTTACAGCAACATAAAAAATGGAATTATACTTAGTACGTGAAGTGCAGTGTTTATTCTGCCAACTGCAAAACGAGGTGTTATTAGCCATTTTTTTTTAAATATTGTAGCTATGGTGGGTTCAATTGCATGTACTCTATCTGGACTATGAAGATATAAAAACTTTGTTTAGATTTTATATTTTGGAATGCTTTGTTATTTGTTTATGGTTATGTGACAATGAGACTAAAAATTCTTAATCCACCACAAGATCTTTGAAGCATAATTTCAGAAGTTATGAACACATCAGTGAAAGACACTAGCAGTAAGACATTAGAGATCATCAAATGAACTTGAAGGAGCTCAACTAAGAGAACATCTTCAGTTCTAGCAATTAATAATGGATAAAAAAAAAATGAAAAACTACTTATAAACCTTTAAAAGGTAAAAAACCAACCTGCTTGGTAAGAGAGAAAAAAAAGTGTGCAATACGTATAATGACATGTCAAGTAAGTTAACTATGTACTTAGTGTTACGTGTGTTTGTAGTTGTTTCTCGTTCATTCTCTTCTACAAACCCCAATCCTGACCACCTGAGCGTGCACTGTGCCCAGGCTACATGCAACGCAGCGAGCCAGTGTGTTGCCACCCCAGAAGCCAAAGACCACTGACAACTGCAGTCTGCAGACCCGTCCACTTTTGAGAGGCAACAAAAAGGAGGGGGTCAAACCTTCCAAGTGAGTGAGCAAGTGCAGTGTAAATGCACAAAGGATTTTATAATGGTGTACAGTGATTATATGGTGCTTCACATAAGCAGGCAGGAAAAGTCAAATTAGTTTGAGTATGACTTAAGTGGCACGGCATACGGCATGCCTGCGCTGTGACATCAGGGTGGTAGGTTGGGCCGACATGCCACTAAATTGTGCCAAATAATTAGATGCAAGGTGGTGATAAATAGTGCAATGTGCTTCAAGCTATATTTTGAATTCAAAAGTGTGTGTGGGAAAGTGTTCCAATAATAAAATTAGTTCTCACACACTACACAGACCATTCGACAATAAACTAATTAAAAATTAACAATTTCACCAGCGAACGAAATACAGTTAGGTGACAGACCACTTCATTAAAAAGAAATTTGAGGCAGAATATTTTGAACTCGAGTATGTTCCCTATCTAAACAACTTATCTGACATCCTCACCAAGGGATTGCAGCAAATGCAATAACTAGTGATTTATTTTCGGGGAAGAGGAAGTGTTAAGACAATTTAAATCACTGTAATTATGAAGAATAGGAGCCTCTCTGGAGGAAATATCCGGGATATACAGAAGTTGTACGTATGCCTTTTGCAAAGTTTACAGTGTTGAAAAAACCCTGGTTCCTCTTAATTCGGTGTGTGGATTGTGTTGAAAAATATAGTGTACCAGCTATGTGTTGCTTACACGCTCTGCCATGTTCTTTTATGTCCTATACAGCCATATTGACGTAAACAAAAAGAAAGCGAAAGAGACAAATTAGTGCAGCCATTTCAATTTGTTTTAATGTTAGTTTAAATGCAGATTTTTGACTGCAGTGTGTGCATTCGTGAGTCTTTAGAATATCACAATATGAAGTGATGTTAAAAGAGTCTATAATTGCTCAATTTGAGTGCTGAGTCCAATTTTTGAGTTACAACCTGTGTTAGGGCTGGTCTTTTCGAGTATTCAGTATATCAGGTGTTAATTGCAATCAAATTGGCAGTGGATAGTAATTATTTTGTCACAATGGTCCTTCAGAACAGGTATCTGTTGTAAGTAATCAAATAAGAGGTAGAGTAATGTTCAGAAGAATTTTTGCCCAACCACATGGTTACGAATATGTGTATTCCATTTATTTATAAACTGACAAATGCTTGTTTACTTACACTGTACCAACGCAAAGAATATCTGGGTCAATAACATTATGCTTGTTGGCTGGGTGGTGTTGGGTTAATGGAAGTTTTGAGGGGCGGTGAAAAACATTGTAGGTGGGTTTGGAGTTGGATACCCGACTAGGCGCCAGACACCGTTGGCAGACGGAGTCGATTGCTGCTGCTGATGATCTCGGGGTATGATGGGCCGTTCGCTCGGACGTACGCAGTGCCTCGGTGAAATTGTTGGATGAGCCCCTCGGGACAGGAAAACCAGGCGTTCCCTATACCTAATGCTTACGTCGGAATGAAGTGGCCCTCTTCGGGCTGACCTACATGCCTTTTACTGATAAAAGCTTGGTGTTGAGCATGCTGGTTATCAAGGTGGATTACGTGAAATTACGGTGGAAGTGGGTTGTAGGGACCCAGACCCCGAAACGCCCGACGAAGTCTGAAAACTTGCATGTAATTACTCTTGCACAGAAGCACTTACATCACTCTAGGTGAACACTTTATATGGACTATGGCCTGCGGCTCGCCAGATAGGCGAGACTGGGAAAAATACACGTTTGTGCATAAGAGTGAATTATTGGTGCATTAAGCTTCTCCGGGCAATGCTATTCCCGTGGAAGAAGGGGTGGCTGGCATCTGCAGGTGCTGAAAGAACAGGTTCGGTACGTTACATTAGACTATTGCAGCTAAAGGTAATTGGAGCGAAAACATGAAAGCACCCGGAGCGCAACGCAGCTCGCGCAGACCCCTTGAGAGACTCAACGACAACTGAATCTGGCAAGCACACGCGGCGCGAACTATGGCGGCACACGGCTCGCCCTTCACTACATTCTGCTTGCCTGTAAATTGCAACAATTGAAAGGACATAAACACTTGCATGATAAATTAACAAAATAACAACTGAGGTGAAAAATACATGAATTTGAGAATTACAAAATAAAAACCCTGAAATGCTAGTTGGGGCATCTCTGAATGTTTATACTCTTAGTATGTCTTTCTTTACTTTCAAATACTTGCTTTGAAATTGCCCTAAAAATTATATACTCTGGGTCTGCCATTATCTCGCCTACCTGCAGGAAAAAAAGGGGGGGGGGA
>NQII01003399.1:68364-98336 GCA_002778355.1 Clitarchus hookeri | reverse complement strand
CCATTATTTTCAGTAGGATTTCGTACAAATACTTAGAGCCTAATTCGCCATGTCATTCACATCATAGTTATTATATTTAAAAATTGCATTCATTGAAAAGGTATTATTTCTGTGATATTAAAATGACATTTTAAAAATAATTTTTAACATAGCAGGAGGTGTACATTTTTTAAAAATAAAATAATTAGCATTTGAATTTTTAAAATATGTACTTGTTTCATGCACTTCAATGTAGTTGAGATGTGTGATACGTATATTTTCCCTGAGAGAAAATTCTAACGGATATTAAATGAGTTGTTCAGTTCCAGCTCTGTTGAGCCACCGCTATTCTCCATTGTTGTCAGTTACCATTCTATAACTGAGGACTGGCATGTATTGAATGGCATGTAGCATGGCGAGGTTGATCTGGTAAATTATTCCCTTCCTCCTTTTACCCTCTACCCCCTCACACTTGGTCTTCCTCACCGCCATGCTAAGAGTCACCATAGCTGCTGGCAAAAACAGTACAAGCTAGTTCCAAAAAAGTGAATTCACGCAAAATATGCGCCACTCTGTTTTCCGGAGTGAGATTGAAAGAGCACGTGGAGAGTATACCAATTTACCTGCTTTATACATTTTAACCTGAACCGCATGCTACGGGCAAAACCGCACGGAGCAGGCAAAACTACATGGAGCAGGCAAATCGCTGTGACCTCCACGCTCACCATCACTTGTGCTCTGGGAAGCAGTGCGACGTGCATAAGCGTTATGTATGCCACATTGTGGCTTAAAAGGGTTCACTGTCTGCTGATCCACCAAGGCACTGTAATTAGTGCCACTCGCATCTGGTAGGCAGGGGCTGCAGAGTGAAATATATGTGAAGGCGTGTGTTGTTTGCCGTGACATGTCGCCATGGGCGTGCATGGAGTGGTAAGTGGCCTAGCTTTTAGAAGGAGTTTTGCAGGAAAAGAGTGGGGAGTTGACTAGCTTGGAACGAGGACCGCGTGTCGGTCACTGCAATGAAGTGGCACCTCAAGAAGACTACAGCACTTTGACGGTCGTCGAGCTATCGGTGGCCGGCGATTCGGGGACTTGGGTGTACGAGCAGATGTTTGCAAGTGGCCACGTTCGTAAATTAATATTAATTGGCTATGGAGAGCCATTGTCCATAAGTGATGTGGAACAGCCAAACTAGATGAATTTTTTATGGCAAGAGCGTTAGTCAAAGGCCACTTATTAATACTTTTAACTGTCCATCGTGTGCTTTTGAAAAGGTTGCGTGTCTGTTGCAAGAAGCCACAGCATTTGTGATCATTACTATTTGGTTGGATTTTGGAAGAAATATTAGCGCGGACGACACCATGGACTGCTCCAAGCGGCCGTCAAATGGGTCTTTGTTAAGTCCTGGTTTCCGTTAACACTTTGGGGTTGTGGTGTTTCTCATTGAGTGTTTTGCCGATGATACAAGGTATTCTCCAACTGATTTTTTGCGCCGCACTTGGATTGCAAGGATTGTTTGGGAAAAGAGTCCTGTGTGGTCCAGCAAACAATTTTTTAACTGCGCGATGGTCATTAAATGTGTTGAATTTGCGTGCATGGAATATTAATTGCACAGTCAATTAAATGTGTACATGGAGTATTGACTGTGCCAGTAAATGTGTNATGGAATATTAATTGCACAGTCAATTAAATGTGTACATGGAGTATTGACTGTGCCAGTAAATGTGTTGTACATGCATACACGGAATAGTAACTGTACTTGCCATTAAAGGTGCCATACTCGAGTACGCGGAAGATTAATTGTACCACCAGTAAATTAATTATAGCTGAAGTAAAGTGTGCATTAACTGTACCTGGAGTAATTGTGTAGTACCTCCGTGCCTCCAACATTTTAGTCGAGGTGCAATTTATACTGTTCCTAAAGATGGCAGTCAATTTTGATAGTGACCAGTGGTATTTATTATCTTAAGGTGTCTACCGACCATTTTATATATGCTGTATGTTACGTATTCAATTTATTTTAAGTGTAGTCATATATACTTACAAGTGTGATTATTCAGAGAGCAAACCATTTTAAGACAGCTGCGAGCGCAGCGAGAAATATATTTTCAGCTGACAAAAGTGTTAATGGTTTTGCTGGAAAATGAATAGGGACATTTATGTACACATTAGCAAACACAGCAGTGCATTTGGATATAATATGGTGCTAGGTATTGCTTTNTGAATAGGGACATTTATGTACACATTAGCAAACACAGCAGTGCATTTGGATATAATATGGTGCTAGGTATTGCTTTTTTAGAGTGTGGTGCCACCTGTTAAATTTTAGTAGTGTTTTTACAAGGGTCCCTGGTCACTGAAGTGAAACTTGAGTATGAACCCTGACTTTTAGTAAGGTTTTTAAATATATATATATGGTTTGTTTTATATGTGTAAAATCGATGAAGGTTAAGTATTTGCCATGGGTATGGCATTTGGTNTGAATAGGGACATTTATGTACACATTAGCAAACACAGCAGTGCATTTGGATATAATATGGTGCTAGGTATTGCTTTGTTAGTGTGTGGTGCCACCTGTTAAATTTTAGTAGTGTTTTTACAAGGGTCCCTGGTCACTGAAGTGAAACTTGAGTATGAACCCTGACTTTTAGTAAGGTTTTTAAATNATGAACCCTGACTTTTAGTAAGGTTTTTAAATATATATATATATGGTTTGTTTTATATGTGTAAAATCGATGAAGGTTAAGTATTTGCCATGGGTATGGCATTTGGTAAATGGAGTGTTATTCAATTGTAATCTTTCACCATGAAAGTAGATGTAGTTGGATGCAAATTTCTTTCCTGTTGTGGTGGTGCCCTTGGTAGTTACTATTCAATCAAAAGTAAATGGCTGATGGAAATGGGTATTTTGAGTTTCTATTCCAGCTATACTATTTCTACCGAATCCTAAAGTTTCTGTCCAAAAACAAAAACTACTTGACCTGTACCATCCTACGGATCAGCAGAGTGGTGCAGATTCTGCATAAATTCTCTTATCTGGAGCTATTTGTAAACATGTTTAACATATTTAATGATTTTTGACATTTCTTGTGATGGTATTTTTCCCATTTACATTTACCCCGCTATTTCCCTGATCTTCATAGTTCCATTGTATGTGCTGCGAATGACAACGCACCTGAGCAATTATTATTCAGCATGAGTAGTAGGCCTACTGTCAATTCATACCATTTTCTAGGCAAATTCAAGTGAAAAGGCAAGCTTCCCGCACTGCTATCAGAAAAAGTGCTAGCCATTTGACTTGAATTTGCCTTGACCAAGCTTGTCACATGTGTCATTTAAGCCTAATATCTCATGATTGACACATACTTGCTAACGGCAAGCTTGCAAATGGCTTGAATTGTTAATGGCAAGCTTGCAAATGGCTTGAATTGCCAAGACAATCTTGCAGCAAGTGCAACTTGCTTGATTCAACTTTGTTGGCTTGCACAAGCTTCAGGCATGACAGATTCAAACTTGCATCAAATTTATTATGCTGCTGATGCTCTTCATAATTACCAACATCACAATCATATAAATAATAATAATAACCAACACCCGCAATTAGGATACTGCCCGGTGGCGAGCTCTCTCACCTATTCCCTACCCGACCAAATTCCTCTTCCACGCCCTTCCTGAACTTTGCAACCCCCACCCCCCTCACAGATACCAATTCCTCCCGTAACACATTCCACTCCCTCACAGACCTCACAAGCATAGACTGCCTACCCCGCTCCATTCTCCTCCACACCCTCTCAAGCTTCTCACTGTTGTTTCCTCTCCCTCTAAACACCCCCTTACTTAGCTGGCAGCGTAAACTTTCCCACCCTCCCTCGACATTCACCATCCTGACCAGCCTTTCAACTTTCCTCCTGTCCTTCAACGAGCTCCACCCCATTTCTTTCATCATCACTGATGGCCTATAGTTCCCTTCATCCTCACCATCCTGCCCCTGTCTTCTCCATCTCCCATTCACCCATCTTGCTGCCCTTCTTTGCACCTTCTCTGGCTCTCGCACCTACACGTACAGGTCCCGTACTGCTACCGCATATTCTAACAATGGTCATACCATTGTGCCGTATGCCTTCTCCTTTACCTCACTGCTGACTCCCTTCAGTACCCTTCCCAACATACCCAAAGCCCTTCTTCCCTTTGCAACCACCCTCTGTACCTGTTTTTTCCATCTGAGGTCTCCCTGCAATACAATCCCCAGATACTTATATTCTACTGCTTCTTCTATCCCTTGCTCCTCCCTTCTGTGCATGTCTCTGCATATCACCTTCTTCCTTGTAAACCTCACTACCTTAATTTTTCTTACATTTATCTTCATTATATTCTCCATGGTCCACAACCATATTCTGTCAATGTCTGACTGCAAGTTTTCACCTTCTCCCACCACTGCATATAATTTACAATCATCTGCAAACAATCTTATTTTTCCCCTAATCCCCAAACCCATGTCATTTACCATTATGGTAAACAACAAAGGGCCCAACATGCTTCCCTGCGGCACCTCTGACGTAACCTCTCTTTCACCTTCTGAGAAAGTTCCCAATCCATTCCACTACCCACTTGTCCGGTATCAGCTCATCCACTTTCTTCATCGGCGTCCCATGGGGCACCTTATCAAAGTCTATGAAGTAGGCATCCACTTGCTTCCGCTCATCAACTGCCTGCACCAGATCCTCTAACAGCCCAGCCAGCTGCGTCTCACATGAGTGTCCTTTTCTGAAACTATGTTGCGACTCCTCCAACCAATTCCTCTTGTCTATAACATTCATCACATACTGAACCACCAACCTCTCCATTACCTTTCCTGTACTCGATGTGAGACTCACCAGTCTGTAGCTGCCAGGCCTCCCCCTGCTTGTGTATTGGGACCACCAACGCATCCTTCCAACCTTGTGGCAACGTACCCTCTCCTAAGGACTTGCTAAACAACACCTCCAAATATTTCACTAACTCTCTCCCACCAAACTTAAGTGCTGTGTTCCCTATCCCGTCTGGTCCCACTGCCTTACTGCTCTTCAACCCCCTGTTTCCCATTGCTATCTCCCAATTCCTCATCTTAAACTAACCAAACAACACCCAATCCCAATTAGCCTCCCTATTCCAAACCTTCTTTGCCTCAAACACTGACAAGTACTGGCCTTGCAGCATCTCCAATTTTTCTTGGTCATTTGACACAGTCCTGCCATCCCTACCTTTCAGCAGAGGGATCCCTTCCTCTCCTCCCCTTATACTCTTAATATACCTAAACAATTTCCCCCATTCCTTTCCTTTTCCTTCTTCCACCATCTTCCCTAAAATATATATTCTTCGCCTGTTTGATCATCCTTTCAAGCTCCCTTCCCATTTGTTTCATCAATTTCTTAGCTCTTGTCATCTCTTAATTTCTCCACTTGGCATGTAATTTTCTACACTTCCTCTTCATTTTTTGAATCTCCTGTTCATAATGTGGTGGATCTCCCCGGACCGTAGTCTTTTCTTTGGCACAAATTTCTCCACCATAACCTCTATTATTCTTCTAAATTCTTCCCATAACCCTTCCACACTTTCCTCAATATACCACTTTTCAAACCTATCCCTCATGAAGATTTCTGCTCCCTTCTTGTCTCCTCTCCGATACTGCCACACCGACCTATCTGCTATTTGCTCTTCCCTCATCCTGCCAAGCCCAATTTCCACAACAATCTATTTTTACAAAATTTTGTTCTGAAAAACAATTTTTTGTGTCAAATATGATGAATTTCTTAAAATTGTTAATTATACAGATTCCTCCAAGTTAAACTTTTTATTTATTTATTTTATGAATGTTCCTGAGAGCTCTGGGCTCTATGTAGGAACAGTGCAGAAATATTATGGTGGCTATCAGCATACCTGCATACAGTATTGGAATTAGTCAAACATACTCAATATACAACAAAACAAGCATTGTCAAGCACTTGGCATACATGGTGTTTTAAATTTACCTTCAAGCACTGCATAAAGTAAAGACAGATTAAAAATTATCTAACCAGCACCAGTAAATATAGAAATTAAACATAAACAGTACCATCCATTAATAATTCAGGTCACATATGCAGGCCCATTATGAGCTCTTTGTGGGATCAGTACATATAATGTCCTGTCTTGTTAAATTAAACTTTATAACAACAAAAAGAGAGCGGAAGAAAAAATAAGCACAACAAAGCAAATATCAATTACTAGCCTACAAATAAAATCCAGCAATAAACTATCCTCATGATTAATGTAGTTGTACTGGTACATATAAGCAATCCCCCTTAGCATGTCTATGGACAGTAGAGATATCAATTTTGTATACATATAAAAATAAACTGTACATACATTAAACAAATAGAATACACAAAAAAACTTCTCTACTGCAATATTATAGCAAATAATGGAGAGAAACGGGGAGTATACAATCTTAATTTAGAAGAAAAGTTTCTAGATTATTTGTTGTACCATGGACATCTTCATTTTTTAAAATTTCCAGAACACTACAAACGATACGTACTAAAAAAATATGTAAAGTGGTTGAAATGTATTTACTTCAGAGTGAGTGTGTAAGAGATAGAGTGTGTGTGTGTGAATAAGAGAGAGAATAAATATATATAAAGAGGGTGAGAGAGTGTGAAGAGAGAATAATTATATATGTGAGAGAGAGAGTGTGTGTGTGTGTATGTGTCTCTCTCTCTGTTTGTGTCTGCTGTGTGTGTCTCTCTCTCTCTCGCTCACTGTGCGCAGGCGTACGTGGGTGTGTGTATGCGATTACAAGCAGTATTTAGAGAACTTTTATGACTTTATCACAAACAAAGGAAAAACAAAATTCTCTGTGACTATTATAAATAAACGATTACAACTTACTTAACCTAAACAGATATCTCCGATGTTTTGCGTTTTAAACTTACCGCGTCCGCCGCAGTAAACAAAAAAAAACAATAATAATATTAATGTAGGTCAACGTTTAATATGCAGAGGTTAATGTTCGCATTTGATTGTGTTTCTGCAATAAGAATTCTTCATTGACGGTGATTTAATATAAATGTACAGTTATAAACAGGCTGCGTGTACTCGTGCAGTGCGAGTGCAGCAGGAACTACGTTTCGAACACAGTATCGATACTTTCGATAGCCAGCGCCAGCGAGGAAGTGACAGACGCAGTGATTGGCGAGTGCGCAAGCGTGTGTGTGTGTGTGTGTGTGTGCAAGCAGGTGGTGGCTGTGCCGTGGGAACTGTGTTTTGTTTGTGTCGTGCCGTACCGTGTCATGTTGTGTTGCGTCGCCCGTGTTTTTCTGTCTTGTGTGCGGTAGTAGGGTTATTACGGGTGCAGCCACTATGTAGAGTAGTGATTACTGGTTATCGGTGAAACATTATTCCATCCGCTAGTTACATCTTTAACTCATGAATTCTTATCGAACAACGAAACAATGGAGAATTCTTCCGACGAAGACATCGTTAAGGACACGTCCAGAATTGTCAAGGACCTGAATTTATTCGAACAACACGTTCCGCAAAACAATCACGCACTCGCACATAACAAGAATGTGAGCTCGCCGTCGCACAAGCCTGGAGGTGGTGCGTATGACAGCGGCGTGATGAATTCCTACACCAACAAACTAAATTACTTCCGTATAAGCGAAGAACCAAAGAACAACTCTCAGGCTGGGTGTGATAAAGGAAGCGGTCATCGGCTGATCGTATCTGAGTCAGGCTACGGTCGCATCTTGCCGAAGACTGACAACCAGGCGAGGTCGTTGTCTAGCTCAGCTGTGAACGTAGCGCCAGGTTACGAGGCGGTGAGTGGCGGTTCAAGGTCCTTGCCTGCCAGCAACCTCACATCACCTGTCAAAACTATGCACGACAAGAACGCTCTTCTGAGGCAGCAGGACAGTGGGAAGCAGCGCAGTGTTGGGGCCATCGAGAGTTTCGTAGTCGACGGGAACAAGCAACCAAACCCTCCCCCAGCTGATTACAAGATCTACGAACGAGGCAATATAATAGCTGCTTCCAAATTTGCAACACCAAAGCAGGTGGAGACAATCGCATCTCTCAATAACAAACCCACAAATGATGTGCCGAGTGCAGCCCAGGTACGTGTGAACCACAACGGTACGTCCACCTCCGACAGCAGGTACTACTCCTCGTACGTGGCCAAACCAGGTGCTGCCAGCCCGACGCACAGCTTGAGTGGTTCCAGCAAAGATTCCCAGCATTCAAATAGCCCACGCACAAGTATCGCTGTTGCCCCGCCTGGGTACAATGTAAGTTCCCCGTTGTACGAGAACTTGGATTACTATGGCAGGACAACACCGCAGCCTCCTTTCTATCATCAACTGTCTCACAGCCCACATTCCAGCCTTGGCTCCCAGGATTCCAAACATTCCAGTCCACGAGCAAGTATGGTCGAGAACGTACAATATGAATCCTGTTACCGCAAGGCACAGCCACAAGTCCCAGCAGGTGCAAAATATGGTCAGCAAGTTGCAAAGCAACAGCCACCATATGAAGCACCACCTGTGTACGAAAACATTCAGGAGTTGCAGAAATCAACGTGTTATGAGCCACCAAAACCTGGACCGCAAGTTCCGCTGTATAGTGAAAACCGCCCCGCCCCTCAGGCATGCACTTACTACTCGCCAGCACAGCAAACTTCTGCCCTGCCTCCCCCTCCTCCGTACCCTGGTAGTGGAAATGGAGGAATCCAGAAACTTCATTCCCACCCGAACAACAACTTTCGCCCTAGTGTCCCGCAAGCACCAGCATCGTCTCGATCTGGAGGCCCCACCGTTCCCACAACTCCTCGATACTACCACGCGACTCCGGTGGGCAATGGCGACTACGTCGTGATGTCTGGAAACACATCCCAGATGGCGCCCGTACAGCTGGCGACCAGCTACCAGCGTGGTGCTTCTTCCGGCATAGCAAATGCAGTAAATGTGAAAACAAGTGTTCCAGTGGTGCAAGAAGTGAAGCGCCCGAGCCCTGCGCAGTCTCCCCACGCCACGACTGGCAGCAACGCCAAGCCGGTGATTGGGAAGACCCTCCTGCCGTACAATGTGACGCCACCACGGCCTATGGTGAGCACCTTGCAGTTAATTGCGTATTAGAATATCATTACTGGTAGCTGTTGTTGCATGAAGTATCGTTTACTGGCATTCATTTGTGTTTTTACTAACTGGGGATGTAGCCTACAGTAAACCCCAGCCCCTACCTTTTGCCAAATACAGAGCCTGTATTCAAATGTGCAGCGCAGTGTGCACAGAGGTAGGTAATTATAAAGTTTAATGCTTCTAGGTTACAAAAAGATATGTAAAAAAGTACGGGTCTTTAGTATTGTTTGTGTCTAAACCAAGTGATAATATTCTGTTTCTGTTGTATTGAGAATGTTTGTAAATAATTATATTCCTCTATATCAACTGATATACTCTATAGGTCTACTTTATTGGTTAGTTACAGCATGTAAAATGTTTCCGGAGCAAAAATAAATGTGGGAATGACTTCTCAGCATGGTCTGTAGAACCCAAAAATACCTTCTGTTGCCCCCCCCCCCCTTTTTCTCACATCACAGAGAAGTAGCAATTTTATACAGTTACATGAGATCCTCTGCATCCTGTAACTGTTTCTGCCTTGCAGATGCTGCAGGAGCACATGCATAAATCAACTGTGGTGGGTGCAATTTGTATGGGGGGTTGGAGGAGGTGGGAGTGGTGTGATCTGCTATGTACGTGGCCTGGTTATGCACGTCTCGACCCCTNCCTCTGCATCCTGTAACTGTTTCTGCCTTGCAGATGCTGCAGGAGCACATGCATAAATCAACTGTGGTGGGTGCAATCCGTATGGGGGGTTGGAGGAGGTGGGAGTGGTGTGATCTGCTATGTACGTGGCCTGGTTATGCACGTCTCGACCCCTCTCTCTCTCTGGAGTCTGTCACTACGCTGCACTGGGGTTTCCTCCGGCTACTCTTGGCCTCAGATCTCCAACTCGCCCAGAAAAGTAGCCTGGGTACGTGGACATCCCATTTTGTGTGATCCTCGACACGCATGCACAGTTGGGCTTTTACCTCTTGGTTTCTACGGTTCGGTTCCCCTATGGTAGAGACGAGGGTGGTGAAGTGGGTCGTGCGCCGTCGGCATGTCACTTATTACCCACAAACTGGGTCCCGTTATCCTCGAGGATAACCAAGGTGTAACCCCATCAGTGAAATTATGTGTAATGCATAAACTGTGTGCCGGAAAGTTTCCAGCCCAACAATTACGAGTTGCTTGTACATTCACTTCTGTTCGTCAGCGTTTGGACGACGACCCGCCACAAGAACTTTAAGATGTACCACTGAATCTACGAGAAGACATATGGTACATGCATAATTGTACACCAGCGCACTTTAGTTGCGCAGCAAGGCAGTGCATGGATGCGCTGTACTCTGCGCGATGGATTGGCCATACTTGAGATGCATGTCCGTCAATTCCTCATGACCCCACCCCATCAGACACGTTGTGAAGAACTGTCTGCTGTGTAAACTACCAAAGCAATGCTAGCAGGCAGGCAACCTCGTGTTCCAATTAGTATGACAACAGAAATCAATGCACTGGGGCATTTGTCCAAAGTAACGCTTAGCCGTCCACAATCATATAAACCTTTTGCCATAGGACAGGGACATTAGTCAGGGTATCAGCTCACACATCTTGCACAACAGTGGTACAGGCTGCCTACCTCCCAGTCAACCATTACCCTGCTTTCCAACTAAACATGTGATTTCTCAGAATAATGTAGGGATTAGCGGGTACTACCAAGATGACCATTTTAATTGCTTTTTTTAATGCTGATTACCAACGTGTAATGTCAAATCGCTTCAAGCGCAGGGTTACAAAGTTCTAAGCAATTGGAGGGTGACAACCCCTATTCAATGTATGAAAGGGTGTACACTCTGCAATGCCCTTTTTTTTTTTTTTTCGATAACCTGCCTCATAAACATTTTTTTTGCATGTATGGCAATTTTTGTTGCTTAATCGCAAGTGGTTTCCAATTTGTTGTTGCACAACACATTTACAATTGCAACGTTTCAGAGCCTCTACCACCCTCAGAAATCACTATGGGCCCTATGTCGTATATATGTTTCCCTATTTATTTGTTCTAGGGATTCCGCTCATTCCGGGTTAGCATACATTGACTCATCCTGTATATCAGTCGCCCTGACCATCTGGAAGGTTCAACGCACCCCAAGTCACGCTGAGAGAAACTAGGTCGTTGTATAAATGCAGAACTTCAATCTGCCGAAGGTCAGAAACGCTGAAATAGTAGCATTATCGCAGTGGAATGCAGAGGCTTAGCTTTGTGACTTGCTGCCCATGTTGCGTAGCCACTCTGACCTTGGCACACTGTTTCCTGGCTCCAGTGGAACACAACAAGAAAGCGATGCCAGGCACTAACGCGTAACACTACTTAAAATATTTATAAAATAAGACAAAATCAACGCCTATACATTTTAAAAGCTTACTTTTCTTCTCAAACGAATTGCTTTTAATATAGAACATACAGTATTTATAAAAAAAAGACCAAGTCAAATATACGTCTTAAGAATAGGCTACTATTAATGTATGCCACTACCTCCAGTCTAACAAGGCTCCTTCCGAGACCCAAGTGGTACGCTTCTTATGATCATGCTTGCGGGCAGTGTGTACGACTTAATTATTTGACAGTTTTATAGTTTGACTTTTAATTTTGTATATACACACACATTCCTGTTTTCCCTCTGTCATAGTTGCCAAGTTTTTTTATAAATTGTTTAATTTGTTTGTACAAAATGTAAAAATTAAAATTTTCTATAAGTTTGGTTTTCAACTAAAGTGGATTAATGACTAATTTATAAACTGGTGTGCAAAAATTAGTGGAGAAATTAACACAACAGCAGAACGAATGCAGAACAGACCAAAAGACCATTCAGGAGATTGTCTAGGCTCAGGTATGGTAGAGCACGTGCATGATGTGCTATGGGCATGTGCAGAGGTTGTAAAGTAATAGCACGCCTATATGATGGACAGGTGGGCCATGGCCCCCTCTAAATGTAGCCATTCACCATGGAATTTTTGACAGTACGTTTGTTATCGTCAGAGTATCGCTATCAAACAAATGAAACCATACTGTTACGTGTTTGCGGCTCTGCATAGTTTCCCTTGCCCTGTCCTGCTTGAGCAAGTAATAGCGTGTCGAGGCCAGGCAAGTGGTAACCCAAGGAGTGTGTGGAGATGTGCACCAAATAGGCCTATCTGGACTTCTGCGCTCCTGCTCTTGGGCAAATTGAATTTCTGGTGTTATGTTGTAAGAACGTTCTGATCAACATTACAGCTTTTCTCAGCGAGGCTTGGGGTGCTGAGAACCTTCTAGATCGGGCCAGCGAAACTAGTTCAGCCGCAATGTACCTCCAAGCCAACAGTCTAGTTTTTGGAGGGTTGTGCGACCTTAAGCGCCAGGTGTGCAAAAACATTGAACCACCAAGTGAAGTGGCAGGGGTGTGACCAGCGGGAGTGAAGTCTGCGGGCCGCGAGCTTCAGTACAGTGGAGAGTGCAAGGCTGACGGGCGTGAATATTGAACTTGATGCGTGAGTGACAGACAGTTGGAGTGATGGCAAGCTAGATTAAAGATGTGTAAATAATGAGTGTGAATTAAGTGACTGTAACCAATGTACAGACATTGATAAGGACTTTAATTATAATTGAGATAGACATTGTAACGTTGTAGTCGTCAGAATTGGCGACTGGAAATTACAGCTCGGGTTCGCTCAATCGGTAGAGACATGGAACTTAAAAAAAAGGTGCCATATAAATATAAAATAAAGTCAAGTCTCGGTTTAATTACTTTAATTAAATTTAATAATAAAAAAAAAACAGTTCACACAGAAGCTTCAAGCAGGCAGAGTCACGAACAGTCAGCTTCACCAGACAAACAAACAAACAAAGAGCAGCGTCGCAGTAGCTTATTTATTATTCACGTCATTAAAAGCTTGCATCGCAACAGGGATTTACGAAGGCAGGAGGAACATCAGTTCCCTCCTGCCACCCTAGCGACCTTCCACACCGGTGGAGAAATAATTGAGCAGGATAAAGTTTGCAGGTGTGGGGGATATTTGCCACGTCGACGTGTCTTCTGGGAGTGCTGGTTGTCTACCGTTTTGTTTGCTCTCGGGCGGTAGGCACACAGGGTATAAGTCGCCCCATGCCTACCATCAATCCTCGCCCCTGGGTGCCAAAAACGTGATTAAATAAGGGCATGGCGTGGGCTGGAATCCCTTCGAAAGCCTATACGACCCCCGTCGCACCCAGTCCCCACGCCATGCCGAACTGCGTCGTAGTAAAAATGTAATGAAACTTCCAGAAGGAAAAAATGTCTACTGCAGTTGGAAAGCTTCTATCTACTAATGCTGACGCGAACAAAAACTAACGTTTCCGAAAAAGCAAACGTATGCCAGATAAATACGCTAACAATACTTCGAATCCTGATTATTACATATTACAAAGCCTCGTAAAACAAAAGAAAATGAACCAAGTATTGCACTTATTGAGAATAACAAAAGTAGAGCCGAATAGTGAAGTTAGGTAGTTTAATGTTGTAAATATTAGCCACGTGAATTAATTAAAAACCAAATTTAGTTAAAGTAACAAAATACAAAATTATTTGATCAAATCACTACACGTGTTATTCTGCAGTTAATAAGCAAAACACAAAAGTATAAAAATATATCACTAATGGCAGATGAAACAAGTGAATGTGATCATGTGCAAATTGTTAATAGCCTAGATATTTTGATGACAACCATAGTATACCAGTTGAAACATTTGTGGGTCCCAACAATTGCCTGTCTTAGATGCACAAACAGTTTTCAGTAAACTGAGCATAGTGTGATGGTAGAATCGAAACTGAGCTAGAAATCTGTGTGTTCTAATGGTGCCGTGGTGATGGCAAGTCAGATTAGTAGTGTTCAATCCAGATGCAAAGACATTAATAACAAAATACTGTATGTTGATTGTCACATCCTTAATTGTTTTGAAAGAGTTTTGTTCGTATTATATGCTTTCAACTTCATCTCCTTCGAACTCATCAGGAGAAGTATCAAAATTATGGCAAAGTAGCAGCTTCATCTTTTTTTTTTATATTCAGTTTAAACATGTTTCTTAGATACTGTTGAGACAATCACAGATGTTTCCTGACTAAACTATTGATCAATGCCTTGAACCAGAGTATACAAAATAGCATAAAATACTTTTGCATGAATTTCATCTTTCTTAGTTTCAGGAAAAATATTAATTTTGCCAGTTTTTATTCAAATGCCAAGGTACCTTTCTTTGCTTGATGAAAGAAACTTTAACTTCATTTTTGTCGCAATTTTTCAGGACTGCATTGTATGTTTAATAGCATTAATTGCATGGTCAAATTTACACGCTACACTGAAATTTCGTACACTCCCAGCATACAACTGTCATGTGAAATAGGTAAAAATGACACCTGAGGACCACAATCGATGCACATTTGTTATTGTTGTTCCAAGAATGTATCATGGCGATACACATAAACTACTTGTAAACAACACCTGTGAATGTCTTTTTGTATGCTATACAATATGTATATTTTTTATACTACTGATATGTTACATTGTACAATCCTCTCATGAATATAGACAAGGTAAACCTTGGGAAATTCAACAGAATTAAATGATATTCTGACACTGCTTGATTACCGTGGTTTATATCTGTAAAACCATAGTGTGTCTGCATAAATATACCTTGTGAATCACGTTTTGTGTATTAAGGTTTGTTTTCCAAAGGTATTCTCACATTTAACACAATTTAGCAACTCGATAGAAATATATTAGACATAAATTTTTACATGTTTTACCCCATAAACCCCCCAAACTTCATAGTTCCCCTTACTATGATTTTTCATTGTATACCTTGCAAATTACGTGAAGCCCCAATGAAATTCCTATTAAGTGTTATTAGTAATGACCATATACATCATATGCAGCTATTATTTTCCTGTTTTTCAGAAAAGCCCCTATTCTGGATAACTACAGTATCAAAAATACATTATAACAATTAATTAGAGATTGTATACTGTATAATAATGCATCTCTGTCAACAAAAACGTATCTGCCTTTCCTCCCCGAATTGTTATTCCACCGTTTCAAATAAACATGGCGGCACGTCGACAGCTGCGAGCACAACTCCACAGCTGCTATTGGTGCTGCAAGAGTAATGGGCCATGATGCCTCAACATCTTGTCAACAATCTCATGCTGAACATCGCGAATTGCAGTCCGCTTCTGAGGACAGCTTGCCTGCTGCCTTTTGAATAAAGGTCCTTTGCATCCTTTGGATTCCTTTCATGGTCTATTGTTTCACCTTTTCATACTCTTACATCTTGATGATGATGATGATGATGATATGTTTTGTAGCTACTTGAAACACTGCTGCACAACGTCACATATGAACTCCCACCCGTCCTTAATTTCTGCACGTCAATGTACGAACCTGCCTAGTTTACACAAACCCTTAGGCAGTTATTTTTTTGCAGTCATAAATTTCCTCTGTGGCAATTTCTACTTTTTTTTTTTTTTTTGGTTACAATTTATTTTAGGGACCGACGGAGGCAGAAAGAAAAATTGAGGAACTTACACGTCAGCTGGAAGAAGAAATGGAGAAGCAAGAAGAGGAGGGAGAATATTTTGGTGAGTGGTAACAAAACATTTCTAGTTTTAATATGCTTGCTTTTATCTGGTGTACAAATACTTGTTAATATATGTGCATACCTATACAGTATGATCGCATCTCTGGATCATTTAAGTGAAATATGCAAGTTGCCTTATAAATCAATCTGGAAGGTTAAGATTTCTATAAGAAGTAGTGTTATGTGACATGGTGTTACTCAGAAGCTAAAATAAGTAGATTGCAATACAATGGTTATTTTGATTAATTTGAACATTTGTGTTACAAAAGTGTTTAGTGTAATTGTTTGGTGTAGTACTTGGTCAGTAATTTGATTATTACAGAACTTTGGCCCAGTTTGTGCTAGTTTGTCCTGCTGCAACATGCAAGTAGAGAATGGTAATGATTGTGCAGGGCAATTTTTCTGTATGGAAATACTTAAAACGTATTATCGACACGGTCAAATTGTTTCTTACAAGATTTAATTCAGCTGAGCAAGAGAAAATGGAATTGCATTCAGAAATTATCATACCGGCTTTGAAGCGGATTAAGATTGAATTTAGGTCTACATAGAAAAATTATTTCATTAGGTATATTCTATCTAAATTTCATTTAATTACACCACCAGAAAAATATTCACAGAATTGAAAACTTTTCTTAATGTGAATCGCTTGACAATCACAAATTACTATTTTCATATAAAAAAATAACCCCTTATTACTAATATCAACACATTTCCAAATTCTGTATTCTTAAACACTGTGGCAGATGGTTTCTGTTAACAAAATATAAGCTACATATATCATATTTCCTGTATTCACATATCTATATACTCTGCACCCAAACCAAATAAATCACTGGTACCAGCAATCATAATATCCTTCTAATGCAGTCATCTTTTCAAATGTAATATGACTAACAGTTGTTCTCTCTTCTATTCACCTTAATTAGCATGACTCGTATGCCATAACTTATGTCACGCNGGGGGGGGGGGGGATGAATCTGAACCAATTTTTCTGTGACATTAAGTTTTCAGACGTGTCTGTCAGGTGGTCTTAGCCAAGATGACATGTTGGAATAAGTTATACTGTAAGCCTGTAGTAGTGTTCAAGATGTAGAAATGCGTTAGAAGATACACAGCATAAGGTGTACTTTGCTGTGTTGTTGACATGAATAAGCTGCTGATGCCTCTAGTAGTTTAGCCAGCGCATGCAGTAAGATGCAGTATGCTCTCACTGGCAAGCATTCAGACAGTTAGCTTAATGCTGCAGCTTCTACTGCCGTGAACAGTACATCTGACATGTGTAGTATGTGTGAGGACAGACCACCCTGTGTACCATTCGAACCACAACCAGTGGACGTCACATCACCGCAGCAAAGGGGCAGCAGTTGTGTAGAAGCTGCTTCTGTGTCACATAATCGAGGTGAACAATTCTTGCTACAAGTAAAAACTGTAGTCATAATTTATCAAACAAAATTGGTACACCGTAAAATCCATGGGAGAAAAAAAAAGTCTTAAAGTTGTGTATTCAACTTTTCATCGGAACTGCGTTGGCTCTTTCAGTAGCCCAGACATGTGGAACACTGAGATCAAGGCGTGAGAAAACTTTCAGAGAGCAGGTCTGGAATGGTTGCATTTGCGTGAGCACGATGGGACTCAGCATGTTTTTTCGATAGCGATACCCATTGCCAGGAACCCACATGATATTTGCTTTGTGGGTGAAATATGATTCTTCAGAAAATGTGAAATTTGTGGCAGTGTTTCTCTTAGGCATGTGTGCTCCTGTTCATTAAAAAAAAAAGTCAACATAACCTTCCCTACATGTGTCTGCGTTTGGAACTCCTTTGGTTTTGGTGATGAAAAATGCTGCCATTCGCTGCATACCTGTGTCAGGCTCATGGCAGAAGTCGTTGCAGCAATTGAAGCCCTCGTGATTGAAAACCATAGTGTGATGGTGGATGAAGTAGGTAAAATGCTGAGGATTAGTCATGTCTCAGCACACACCTTATTTTATGATCAATTATGCAAAGTGACTCCAGAATTGCAACTGTTATGCTTTGATGCTCGTGAAGAACGGTAGCGATACTTTGAAGCACACAGTGGTTGCTTCCTTGAAAGAATCATTACTGAAAATGAAAACTAGGTCTTTTACTATCCAATAGAATCAAGTTTTTGTCATTTTGTGGTACCTAGTGATGTTGAATGGATTTTAAATATTGTCAAATTTATATTTGGTGGGCCCGATTATTGAACATTTTTAGAACACTTAGTGTACAGGATTTGAGTACGATGTACTCAAATGTTGCAGTTTAATTGTTTGAGTGAAAAACTAATATATATGTACATCTATGCGCGTACAATTGAAAAAAGAATTGAGTTTTTAAATTTACATACAGCTACAGCCTCAACAGGGCTGGTACACATACAAAGTGAAACCTATTGAATGTTGTAATTTTTTCAACTGGGAATATTTACATTCATTTTTACAGCATATTTGAGAGGTTTTAAAATTATTGCCCAATAAATAATTTATTTTATTGGAGTATTTCTCCACTGTTGTCTTTATTAAAGTGATGTTAAAAACCTATTGTGTATGGGTATTTCAAAATATGTACATTATGTTTGTTGTAATTTTATTGTTTAGTAACACGCTCGGATACTCCAATTAAGGTAATTATCCAGTTTAGCGGCTTTTCTGAACGAAACGTCCTAGACCAACAAAAGTAGCATTAATGGGTTCTGCACAGCTTACCTTGTTCATATTTAAGAGGGGGCCATGTTAAAATAAGTAGAACGTATCAAATAAAATAGTTTAAAATATCAGTAATCCGCTGCTTTGTTTGCTGCGGGCGCTATGATTCCTGTTGTCACAGTATAGACTTCTGGGTAGTTTACATCACCATGATGCGTTGTTAACGGAAAATTTTTAAATACTTCAGTAGTCATTGCGCCTTTGCCGGCATTAGTTGTGTCGTCCTAATCCGGCGGATTTGAATAGGAGAAAGCAAGAAAGAGCGCTTTTGTGCGTTATATTAGCCTATTAACGAGTGCCTCAGTGTGTATTATTGTGTAATATTCGGCTATGACGAGTGCTTTAGGTGTTATATTCGCGTATGTGGCATGTTAGTGGAACATGGTGTTTCGTCGAGTGAGGTAGGGTTGAATTGGCAGTTGACAGAGGAATTGTACCAGCCGCCTACCTAGGTGAGTTAATTGATATTCTTTTGGTGTGTTTTACGGTTCCTTTAAATCCCTAAAATCCTACATTCGTAGGTTAGTGTACAACCCTACAATCCTAGGTTAGTTTAAAATCCTACGTTAGTTTAAAACCCTACAATCCTACGTTAGTGTAAAACCCTAAATTCCTAGGTTAGTTTAAAAATGTAAAATAGTGATTCACTAATTGTGGTGTTGGATTCTGTTAGGTTAGGTAGGCACATATTACGAAATTAGTCATACGTTCATGATCCTAGTATATTCATGTTCTGCGTAATTAGTAGAGTGGAAATATACCACTTTTGGGGGGGGGGGGGGTTTACAGGAAAGCCCCTAAACTGGATAATTAACCCAATTCATATTGAGGAATGATAAAATTATGGCATTACTTTAGATAACATATATAATTAATCATTTACAATATGAGAATAAAAATGCTGGGATGCACACCAACTGTAATTAGGCTTTAGACTCTTAACCATAAATTGTTTTGACAACTGGAAAATTAAAATTGTTATTCAAACTTGTATTAAAGTATTATAATTATTGTCTGTTGCGTAGAAGTGGAAGGAGTGAGAACTTGAATGACGTACTTGCTTTTATAAAACAGAGCTGTTCGAAAATGTATTCCTCTCTTTCCACATGTGGGTTTTTTTCAAAGACAAATTGCCTTTACATTTTGTTGTTGAAATAAAACTCATTACTAATTGCAAAGTATTAAAACATTGAAATTTAGTTTTAATTTGTACTCGCCATTTTGGTTAGCAAAGGCAACCTCCGAATAAATCAGGAAGTACGGAAGTTCTACCTTGGATATTTTATATACCCAGGAGATGCCAGCCACTTCTGACATGATGTACAAGGAACAAAAACAAAAAATTACCTCATCAAATCATCAGAAGTTAGCACAGAGATTCTTGCATTCACCCATAACTCATATTGCATGGATACAAGAGTGTGTCATGTAATTACAAGAATAAAAGGAAAGGCCCGATCTAGTTTGGACATTGCCCGAAGTTTAAATTACTTTTGGAGAAACACACTTGATTTTAGATCAAAGTAAACTTGTTACTTTCCAAAAATTTCAGATACAAAATGCTAATTATAAGATGTATGTGACTTTTAATTCAAAAATCCATTAAACATTATAAAGAATGTGAATTGAGCTTTCAACAAAAAAACCATTAATTATAATAGAAAAAGTTTGTTCACATTCAGAATATCCATTTGAAGGTTGGAAAATACATGTGCAGGGATGTGCAATGAAGATAGTCTAAACTGACAGAAATTACTGAAAAATTACATCTGCATGGCTTATTTGCCATTTATAAATTTTTCAACCTGGTAAAATCCTAGCTAAGAATTAAGCTGAAAATAATATGTAGCACACTAATAAAGCGTTCCAAATGTCAAGAGAGACATCATCAAAATTGACTAGTTGTCTATACATTGATGCCTAAAAAGTAATATACAATATGTTACAGGAGTATGTAGGTCAGAAACACATCTTTGTCATTTAAATTAATGGGAACGCGTTATAGGGAGGTAATATACAGGACCTGTGTTAAACTTGCAAGCACTACCATCATCCAAATGCAAGCAAGTATAACCAGCATGCTATTATATATCATTGCTTAATGAAGTATCCGTGATAATTATAATATGAATTCCTTTTGTGTATGACAGGGAGGCTGCAGAATAAGCAGGAAAGCCANCCTAAAAAGTAATATACAATATGTTACAGGAGTATGTAGGTCAGAAACACATCTTTGTCATTTAAATTAATGGGAACACGTTATAGGGAGGTAATATACAGGACCTGTGTTAAACTTGCAAGCACTACCATCATCCAAATGCAAGCAAGTATAACCAGCATGCTATTATATATCATTGCTTAATGAAGTATCCGTGATAATTATAATATGAATTCCTTTCGTGTATGACAGGGAGGCTGCAGAATAAGCAGGAAAGCCGAACTCTTCAACCTTGTTATACTCAGTGTGTTGGAAGGGCCTCTCAAGAAAGTTTATGCAACTTGAATGCCCGTGCATAATTTTGAAGAAGTTGCCAAAACCAGATTTATAAATTAGTAGTACAGTTTATTTGCATTATGTATACCCATCGCTAATGGGATCACTGCCTGCTTCTGTTACTGTGGCACCTATTGACCACAACATAAAAGCTAAAGAAGAGAATAGTTCCATTAGAAGTTGGCCAAGGACTTGACGAAAGTGACCAAGGCCTACCGTTACTGCTCAACTTACTGGCGAGGCAAACTAGCCCACTGCACTGGCTTAGAAAGTATAGGAAGAGAGAAGAGGGGAAAGAGCACGAGGAAATAAGATGGCTACAAAGGCAGGGATGCTGGATCACAAAGTGCTGCTTCCAACATCATGGTGGAAAGTTCAAAGTAGCGACACAAACATACATGTGCAATGGAAGAGTCACGGTACTGATGTGTGTAAATGGTGTGCAGTTTATTGTTAAATGGAACTGCAGTGATGTGGCCGGACTACTCACTTCCCACCATGGCAAACTGGGTGCAGTCCCCAGCAGTTGAGCAGTGTTTTTTATCTCGGTACTTCCATTACCCAGCATTCCACTCCACTACAGGTCCATTTCTACCCAACCTCGCACACCTTAAGTACCTCACAAATCTATCCATCTTTTACTCTTATAGGTCTGTAGTTTTTAGTTTGCATCATTCTGTACGCTGTGGCGAGTTGTTTACGTGTTGGCCTCATTAGTGTGAAGGTCGCACAGTTAACACTGTTAGTGAACATGTGACAACTGGCTGGTATCATTGGTCAAGTGGCACTTTTGCACGTTTAGCTTTTTGATGATGAGAGCTGCAAAATTATTCTTAGGCTGGCAGCAACTAGGCCTATTTGTTCATTGCTAAAAATTGGGGGAGGGGGAAATATGTTTGTTAATTAATTTTATTTTATATCTTGTGAACACCAGGGCCATTAGAGATAGAACTTGTTGCTCAGACAGAGGTGGGGAAGGAGTCTTCTTGTCAACATATTTTAAGGCACCATCTTTGTATTCATGTGGAGGAGCTATTTCGAAAAACCATGGGAAAACAAAATCAAACTGGCTGGACAAGGAGTCAAAGCTGAGTCTTCCCAAATGTGAGTCCAGTGTGTTACCACTATGCTACCTCAATCGAAGAGGGTGAATAGCAGGGGGAAAAAAAAGGGGGGTGGGGGATGTTCAAACCAAATTGCATAAAAAATCCTGTGTTTGAAAACAGTTTCTATTTATGAATGCTTAATTTTACAGACACCTTGTAATACTAGGAAATTAATACAGGTTTTTTTTATGAAAGCTGTTGTAATATGGTATATCATCTCCATAATGGAGCACTCTTAATTTCTAACACAAGTGCTGGCAGGGTCAAATACCTATAATTCACAGTAATATCCATATTGGGCAAATTTGGTTGACATGGTGGCTATGGACAGACAATTTTTAATGCAAAATAAATATCATTTTTAATAGATGAATAGTGAAATGTACCGAATGACACAACAAATACATTTTCTTCATATAACCACCATGTTGGTTTCTACATTCAATAACATATCATATGTAATTTACTTATTTGGCGTAAGTATGTAGTGAAAACAGGAATTGTAACATTGCTCATATAAACCACACAAAAAAATTATTTATTGATAAAATTGTGTTTTGAGCTGCAACTGTTGCAAACCATAGTCTTATTTCATTTGGATATTTGTACCTTCAAAATACCTAGTCATCTTTGTGTCTGGGAAAGAAATTGGAAGATGTAAGTCTGATGTGATAGGCATGGTTGCTGGTTTCCCAGGACTTCCTACTGTTTATGTATACAACCAATGTGCAAAAAAAATAACAATTATCGTAACATATGTAAGCAGGATTAATGGCCATCCACAACTCCTAACACTTGACACAGGCACATTGTGGCTTATATAGTTCAGTTGACCTGGTCCAGAAGGTTCGTCGCACCCCAAGTCGTGCTGGTGCTGAGGGGAGGTGGGGTGGTGACCAGGAAATTTGTGCAGCAACTATCCCAATACATTCAATCCTCCAAGGATGGGAGTGGCAGAAGTCCCAATAGCTTTATCATGGCGTGCTTCAAATGTTATGCGGTGGCTCATTTGTAACTGCATGCTCTTCTCCAGTTACCAGTGATACACTTGAAACATTGTGCTTGGCATTTCCTAGGGGGAGGGAAAGAGCAGCTACATGTAACAATAGTATATATTTAAAACATTCAGCTGTTTATAGTATCAGAGCTAGAAGGAAAACGGCCCCTGTTAGTACCAAACCCTATTACCATGTAAATACATTTTGTAAAAAATACTATAAAAGTAAGTGAATTTAAAAATTATATCAATATCTCTCCCCTAGTGGCTTTTTCATATATTTGGAATTGAGAACTGTATCTGTCGTGAGTTACACAATCAGTGTTAGGGATCTTCCCAAATTTGGAAGATGCACTCAAGACTATCTATTCCATTCTCATGACTGTTGAAGGAATTTAGTTCTTCAGGAATAAAATTGAGAAATAATTATTACTAATGTTAAAGAAACAAGAAAGGTGAAACACTTGCATTTTTATGATAAAAACATGTCCTATGGCAGTTGATATTCCAAAACCACCTAGAAATGTGTTTTATAAAGCATTATTTTTAATGTTTCAGCAGTTTTCACTTGTGTCGGGCCAGATAACTAACACACAGATAAATTATCTTAATGGTCTCACACCTTCCGTAGAATGTTTCATATTCTATTCTTACAACCCTAATTTCTTATTGCCTCTTCAAACTTAATAAACCTAAGAAATGGAAAAATTTTAGTGAAGTATACAGTGGTACATGTGTGAGAAATATTGTCATTTTACATATGTGGTATTTTCTCATGTTTCATGATAGGCATTTTGCTGTAACTGACTGGCTCGTTGAGATCAAGAAGTTAGTTTGTTGTGAATGTACCTCATTGCTTGCATCTTGCGTCGACAGCGACAAAGATTATAAAATATAAAGGAGTGATTAGATTCTTGTGAGTATTTAAGATCTAGATGTCAGTTAAATGTAAAACTTAAGAGAGTAATTTTTCTTTTTTGCTTTAAACCTTGCCCACTGTGGGGCAAAGTGAGCTCATGCATGGCGCAGAGTTGTCTGGCCCGATGGGCTATTTCTTTGTAAAATGCACACTCTGATGATCCTATGCTAGTTTTCAATTGCCTTCTGCAATACAAGGATGGAGAGACAGTGCAACTGCCAGTCTTGAACACAAGAAGGAAATTTTCCTACACACTTGAATTCCAGACTAGAGCTGTTCAATATTACACATTTTGAGTTCAATATTTAATCAAAATGTGATCATTACTTGCTACATTAATGGAGTATGTGGAGAGATTTGGGAGGCTTTTAACATTGAGGTCTTGAGAGCCAATGAGCTTTAAGTGAAGTGAGTATTGAGCTGCACCAGAATGCAAGGGCGGGGGGAAACGGAAAACCCACCGACCAGCGGCATTATCCAAAATGATTCCCACTTGCGAGACATTAATTATATTGATATTAAAAGAAGTTCTGGTAATACAGGAACTGTGAATCTTATTACAAATGGGAATTTCAGTATTAATAGTAATAATTTTGGGAATAATGACATTACAAAACTGTCAGTTATAGCCTTTTGGCATAATATATTAGTAAAAAAAAAATGATTTACAATCAGAGTTTCATTGATATCTGTCATTACCACCCAGATCGTGACACTTATAAAAAAGTAAAAATATTGATGGCCTGTATTAGTGAAATTATCAGTGACACAGATGTATCAATATTGTCTGATGCATTAATTGTGCCAGTACAATTGACAATACCAGAACATTAACATGCGAGCCTATTGGTCCGTACTTTATTTTCTATGTTCATTATATACATACCATACCATACCAGCCCATTTTCTTGAAAACGGTGCTTCCGAGCTTTTTCGGGTAAAATGCTTTGTAGGCAAACCCCTAAGGACGAATTGAATGGTGAACCCACAGTGTCTAGAATCTGCAGTAAACTGGAGGAAATTAAGGGAACTTCAGAATTTCAAATGGGAAGATGGTACAAAATTAGTATAGTTAAATAGGGCTCTCAAAATTTAACATTTTTTTTTGTTTAAGCAGTTTTTTGGTACATGCTGACGATTCGATGATATCAAAAAATTTTCCTGGCGCTGAAGAGATGATGTACGTATAAATACCATTTTAATTTTGTAGGCCTAGTAATGAAACAAACTTTTGCTTACCCTTATAGTTTGAAATAAATCCAATGGTAATTATTAAGTTTATGGGCTTTTCTGTAAAAAAAAAAACTCCAAAAAGTGGTATATTTCGCCTCTACTAATCACGTAGAACACGAATATACTATGGGCATTAACGTACGACTAATTTCTTAATATGTGCCTACCTAACCGAACAGAACCTAACTCCACGATGGGTGAATCACTATTTTACGTTTTTAATCTAACCTAGGATTGTAGGGTTGTAAACTAACCTAGGATTCTAAGGTTGTAAAGTAATATAAGCTTATACAGTATTAATCAAATCTCCGATCAACACCCTACAATCACAGGCTAGATGGGAACCCTATAATCCTACGTCAGTTTAAATAACTGCAACGTTAGTTGCAGTTAACGTAAACGTTAGTTTAAAAATGTAAAATAGTGATTCGCCCATCGTGGGGTTAAGTTCTGTTAGGTTAGTTGGACACATATTGTACAATTAGTCATACGTTAATGACGCTACTATAGTCGTGTTCTGCGTTACCTACCAATAATCCTAGGTTAGTTTGAAAAGAATGTGAAATTGTGGGGTAAAAACGTCCGGAAAAACCTTGTTCAAATTACGTAATATAACTACATTTGCACGTTAAGCTACCTGTTAGGATTTTTGGGTTTTACACTAAACTACGAATTTAGGATTTGAGGGATTTAAAGGAGCCGTAAAACACACCAATATAATAACAATTTACTCACCAATGTAAGCGGCCAATTCAACCTCACTCGATGAAACCACAATCTTCCACAAAGCGCCACATACGCGCATATAACGCACTGAAACACTCGTTCACAGCCGAATATATACACAGAAGCACTCGCTAATAGGCTAATATAACGCACAAAATCACTCTTTCTTGCGTTCTCCGTTTTAAATCCGCCTGATTAGAACGACATAGACCATGCCGGCAAAGGCGCGCAGCGACTGACAAGGTTAAAAATTGCCCGTTGAAAGCCCGTGATGACATCGGTCGCCGCCAGGTAGCGTGTGGAATTTGCAATTCGCAGCCATTATTAATGGCGGTAGACGTTAATAGACGTAAACATCAAATTTCGCGATTTCTTTAAATATGTTCTACTTATTTTAACATTACGCCGTCTTGAATATGAACAAGGTAAGCTGTGCAGAACCCGTTAATGGAACTTTTGTTGGTCTAGGACGTTTCGTTCACAGATGTAAACAAACTCCCAGGAACAGTCATCTCGTAAATTTGTTCAATTTTTTAAAATATGTTGTACTAATTTTAAAGCTATGCCCGTAGTTTATTCGTGTTCTACGTGATTAGTAGAGTCGAAATATACCACTTTTTGGAGGGGTTTTTTTTTACAGAAAAGCCCCTAAACTTAATAATTACTCATTTGCCTGTTTTCTGTTTACTGTAATTGGTGTTCTTAGCACAGTCGTGCCCGTCTCCGTGCACTTTGTGTACCCTGAAGTGCATCTGCACTGGCAGCAACCGGCATGCTACTCTAATTCGGTTTTTCGTTTCATCTCTCGTAGAACACTATTGATACACTCTCGTCTTAAATGCATCCCCAAAAAAAATAATCTAGGGAAGTTAAGTCTGGGGACCATGGCGGCCAAGTCACTGGCCCGTACTCTCCCAATCCACCGACCAGGAAAAAATCTGATTTAAAGTACGCCTGCCCACCAAGGAAAAACGGGCCGGGCATCCATCTTGTTGCAGCCACGTTAACAACCATGTTGCTAGTGGAACATCTTCTAGCAACTCAGTCAGCGAGTGTTGCAGAAAATTCAAAGTACTGCTCACCATTGTCCATTATTGTTCATCAAAAAAATAAGGTCCGTTAACTTGATAATAGATGAGTCCACACCAGGTATTTAGGCTCCAAATGTGCTGGTTGCCTTGCTGATGTAACCAATGACGATTTTCTGCTGACCAATAGTGAGCATTGTGGATATCCCCATTATATCTGTAAGTGGCCTCATCAGTCCACAGTATGATAGTCGGGAAGTGCAGATTTTGATTTAAAAACCAGTTGCAGAAGGATATTCTTGTCTGGAAATCATCTTCGCTTAATGCCCGATGAACATTAATGTGGTAAGGATGTAAACCACCGTCGTGTAGGATTCTCCAGATGGTGCTTCTGCTCACCCCGGAATCCCGTGCTATTCTTCGAGTAGAAAGATGTGGGTCTAGATTTATTGCAGCAAGAATATCTGCACTTCTATCGCCTCTAACACGTTTTCTGACTTAATTGCGGGTCGGTTGCACCTCGTCACTATTGCGAATCCGTACCTCCAATCGCTAACCGTCGTGGGCGATCTTGATAACTCTACATGAACACGCTCTGCTTGTCGGTAATTATGGCGACATTCGCCGAGCACCATAAGCATGTCAGTGCCGCAGGACGACGTGGCATGGACTCGACTAATGTCTAGGTATGCAGGAGGCATTTCACACCATGGATCCTGCAGGGCAGTCCACAAATCCAATCTGCGCCAATTTGAGAAAGGGTTGCACGTCTGTCACGTTTAATGATTCTCGTCAGTCGTCGTTTGTCCCGTTCTTCACGATCTTTTTCCGGCCGCAGCGATGTCGAAGATGTGATGTTTTACCGGATTCCCGATATTCACGGTACACTCGTGAAATGGTCGTATGCGAACATCCAAATGTTATCGCTACCTCGGAGATGCTATGTCCCATCTCTCGTGCGCCGACTATAACACCATGTTCAAACTCACTAAAATCTTGATAACCTGCCATTGTAGCAGTAGTAATCGATCTAGCTGCCGACTGCATCGCGTTACTCTGATTGGTTCCATACCTCTGTTATTTGCATATGCACGTGTGTACCAGTTTTTTTTTTTGGCTCTCCAGTGTAAAATCCATGCTAGAAATCTTTCACAGTGCACATACTGCCAAAGTGCCTCTCATGCAACATGAAGAATGGCACAACAGAGGGTAAATGCAAGTACTGCACTCTAGCGTCAACAATTCCCGCTCTCCTCATTTGGGCTTGCATGGCGCTATGTGATATCAGATGTGCCAGAGACAGAGTATTTCGATATCTTCAAAACATCGAAACATGCCAAAAAACATTCCAGACAAAATATGTTCGGTTTTGCGAGCTCTATTCAACGATACTAATTTTGTACCATCTTCCCATTTAAAATTCTGAAGTTACGTTCGTTTCCCCAGGTTTCCAGCATATTCCAGTCAATGTACAGTTCACCATTCAATTCATCCCTATAGGTTTGCTTACACCAACCACATTTTACCCGAAAAGGCTCGGGCGCATCATTTTTTTGAGAAAAAGGGCTGGTACGGTAGGTCTGGGACATCTTGTAAATGTCAAAATTTGTAAATATGATGCATGCATTTGCTCTTTTCAAGCCTACACTTTTAAACGTATCTGGACGAAATTGAAAATTGAGCAAAGATTGCCTTCATTCTCCAACTTACAATCCTGTGTAGGCCAAAACTGGCTCCAGCCCCTATAGGATCGGACAAAACCCTCAAATGGGGTCCATAAAATAACGGGCCGCTTGTCTCTGGGACAGGTTGAATGGAGTGCCTGGTCAACACGACCTCACCTCTATGCCTAACCTTGTGATGACCCTAGTGGGCGAGCATAGTGTTTGATGCGCGCCTTCGGCAACAGGGCGTTCCTCGGACGGTCACCCATCCAAGAACTCATCTTGCCATGCCTTGTTGAAAGACCACCAGGTTACCAGGGCGGTATGTCCATCAGTTCTCAAATGGGATCGAGCATATCTCATTGCCCTCTTATACCTAGGCAACGCTGGGTATTTCTGCTAGTTATATTTTGATAGAGCAAGCAAACAAGCAACCGTACCCGACCAGGCTGGGACCTCCGCCTCGCCAGTCTAGCGTCATGGCCAGTGGATCAACTTGAGCACGGAGTATCAACTCTCGAGGGCAAGCCTGTAGCACGTAACCGGGAAGCCGGGGCGCGCAACCATCAGCCGCCAATTTGCATTCCCAGCAGATTGGAAGATTGCCTCGCCTGTTCGCCCGCAAGCCCCACCCTGCCAGTTTCGCTAGTGAGGGGTTCCTGACTAGGGCGGGGGTGTATAAGGCCGAGATTACCGCCACTTAATGTTACACCAGTTGCGTAGCCTCAAGGGCTGAGGCCTCAAGGAAGGGGAGGGAGAAGGTCACACTGACTGACGTGAAGAGAGGGTAATCACAGCGGCATCAGCGGTGCTGACACGTGTTAATCAGGACCAAGTCTAGGATAAATCCCTCACAGTATAATAAAATACATAATTTACAGTAACCACAACTCCATATTAAATCTCAATTAAATACTTATTAACAGTTTTAATGCTAATTGGTTAAAACCTCAGGGACAATGTGGAGGGGGTACAACAGCGAACCCGCCCGCACTTTGGCCACGCCCCTGAGTTTACGCATGACACGCATCAAGTCACGTGTACGCAAAACTATGTCGTTTCGGGTGCCATGTTATCGCAGAGTAGATAAATACACATGATACGAAATAGCGTGGCGGTTCCTTTGAGGTGCATGTACCCATTCTGTGATTGGGTGCGCGAGTCTTTGGGAACGAATCTTGTGTCCGATAGGCTACTGCATGCTACAAAAGGTTTTCCTATTGCCTGGGCAGTAGATTACCAGGCGCTAATTGGCGAACAGCGCTCCAAAATTTTGGTGGAGTGCGCGGAATAAGCTACTATTTCACATATATAGAGGGACGTATCTACATTATTG
>NQII01003399.1:35388-68336 GCA_002778355.1 Clitarchus hookeri | reverse complement strand
GGGGAGTATTTCTCCATTGTGCAAGTGAAGGTCGAAACTCTTAAAAATTAAAGTTGTGTAGGCTTGTCTGTATCATACTTTTCTTACGGCTGAGAAAGTTGAGAAAGTAGTGTGGGAGTTTGGCGAGCGTAGTGTATTAAAACTCTGAAAACAATTAGATGTCCATAACTTCCATATTAAATGCACATGGGCGAGGTAGGAATGTTATTCAATTGTTACGCGCTGGCACGGGGTTCGTGCGGCCGTCCCACGTCGGGGTGGTGATGGGGGCGACTTGTCATCGCTACCTGTCTGCCCGTAAGTCGCCCGGCGGGAGAGATGATTGACAGCTACCTGTACTTGTTTCACCGCAACCTCTCCCCCCCCCCCTTCACAAATCTTCCCCTTCTGGAGAAGTCTGCGGCGGCGGGCTCTGGAATGAAATTTCTGGTAATCTCGTTCCTCGGCGCAACTGGACATATAAAGAAGTTAATGGGCTTGGGCCGAGGACACTATAAATACCCCGGCAGCCGGATAATTGGCAGTTTTTGTGGTAACAATCTGGCTGAAGTGTGTTATTGGGAGAAACCTGGGGCAGCGAGGGACATCAGTGGAGAACGGACGACGGCAAATGTGCGCGCGCGTGTGTGTGCGTGTATGGACGAGTAAAGTGCTACTGTGCATGGGTGCGCTTGGAGCGCTTTAGAACTTTCCGGACTGGTGGAATCTGGACTGAATTAAAGTGGGGCTGAATTAACTTGTGATACGGACTTAATTGGTAAATATTGGGTCTGTCATATATACACATATAATTGATAAATTAATTCAGTATGTGTTGATACACTGTTAATTGGGGCTGATATTATTAGCTAATTTATTGCAGTAATTTCTGTGAAACGATGGATGATTATGTAAAAATTAGTTGTAAATAGCAATTGTTTGTGAGACGTTTAGTTGAGAGTATTTTCTTCCTGGTAGTGTTTATGAATAATTTTGGAAATTATTATTAAATATTTTATTTAATCAAGATCTTCGTCCTTAAAAAACCTGTCTCAGACTACTGACTTTATCGGTATTATGTTCAATACTTAAGTTTGCAAATTTATGATTACCGTTAAGCACTACATGCAAGCACTTCGATACTTCTACTGAACATAATTTGAAGTTTCTAGCAATGTATGAATCTCTAAACTGTACTGAATGTACAAATAAAATAATCTACTATTGTCCATATAGAATGGTTGGAATGCTGTGTTAATCATCACCCAAGGGCTCTATTTTTCTTTCCACTGTACAAACATGTTACAAACTAAACAATTATATGTCCTGTATAGCTACTTTTCTGATTAGCCAGCTTTCTTTCATTTTCCTAACCATATGCATTATTAAATTTTACACTCCATTTATAGATTTAGCCTAACTTTTATATTTCCATTCTTCTTCCATTTTGAAAGGAGGACCATTGGTAGGTTAAATAAATACTTAAGCAGACGACATGAAAATAATTAAAATAAAAACTATGAAAATCAAAGATAGCCAACTCCGCTCGTATTGTGATTGGCCAGCAAGAGCACGTAGTGCAGAGTAACGTATCACGTGAAAGTTTGACGATGACAGGTTTTTCTTTATACGAACGTTTACGTGAAACACACCGGTGGAGGTACAGCGCCCGCCAGCTTAGTTCATAGTAATATTTCCAGTTAGAATGACCCTTGAACTTCCGACTGATGTTTTCATTAATGGACATACTTCATTGCTCACATTAACATGAAACTGCCCTGTGAATGTTTTAAAACTAAAATCGAATGAGAATCGTTTAAAATACTGATTATATTAAATTTAACATTCTTTTCTAAAACATGTTTTCTGGAACATGTCCGGCTCTCCGCACCTCCTCCCCTCTTGTTCCTGATCCTAAGGTATGACAAGATACATCTTTCTGAGCCTTAATAACAGAGAGTCCGGCACCACCACCAAGGCCTCAGGGAAAACATGCCCCTCCATCAAATAATCTCCCCTCTCAAAAAAAAAATAGTCTAGATCAGCTCCTGGGAATGTTGCTCTCCCTTCAACAGCCGCCAACTAAGGTGGCGGGAACCGTATAGCCGGCTTACGTGTTGCGTGTTATGTGAAACGTAAAGTCATCGTAACATGGACTGAGAGGCAGGCTTTCGAAGTGGGGCCTGTAAGCGGCTCCCCTCTACCTCTGAAGAGTGATAGGAAGTGAAACCCCCCAAAGGACCACCTGCAATTGGCTGTACCCGTGGACGTGCTACTTATCCCAGCGTCAACGTCATTGACGCCGAGTTGACGCACGTAAATGTTCCAGTCCACAGTTCCCAAGTCTAACGGTGCTTTCACAGAGTGCCACCGGAAAACTCCGAAAGGTTATTCCCCGCGAAATACAAGATGGAAAATCAAAAATATATGTATGTTTTTCCTCTACAATGATTTTTAAGGGAGTTGTTCGCCTCCACAAAATCCTCATTTACATTGTTTTCGTGTGTGTTGCCTACCTGTCAGGCAATGTGTTGCCTACCCGTTAGGCAACAGGTATTCTGTTTTGTAAGTTAAACATGGATTTCTGAAAAACTGTTCGCCTAAGAGCGTTCCGCCAAGACGACCCTTTTTTTTTATTTGCGCGTGCTGATTCATAAGATGTCTTAAAAAATCGCGCACATCTTAAGGTTACAAAGTTTTTATCCAAAAATAAGATGCCAACCCCCATTTTCACCAAGAGGGATGGTATTGCCAACCGCGTTTTCAGAAGTGTAAGATTTCCGTTCTACAAAACAATATTCACCGATTTGATGCTTAATCGCAAGTAGTTTGGTATTTTGAACGAAAGGCATTTAAAATACCAAACTACTTATATTTTCACCTTCCTTTTCCGTAAAAAAAAACCTGGCGGATTTCGTTGGTGTTCAAAAACACTCGGTTTATCAAGTTTTTAAGTAATGTTTTATGTATGTAATTTTTGGCTTAAGTATAATTTATATTTACATTGCAATAAATATAATGAATCACGTAATTTATTAATTTATTATAGCGTAAGTGTTAAGATTAAACATTCGTACCTACTTTAAATAATTAGTTGACGTCCATTTTCCATGTTTACATTGTAGTATTTCGGTTATTTACGTGCGGAAAAGTGTAAAAACATTAAATCATCTCCCCATTAATTATTTTTTTTTAGACAGGAGATTCGGACAGCGCTGTGACGTCAGAGAGTTACGCGCACCAATCAGCGTATCCTTATCCTTGGCCATAGATTAGGGTAGCTCCATTTGCAGGTAGGCTCTGTGATGGCGCAGCGACGGAATGTAAGCGCGGGGAAGTGAGAATTTCTAAGCAAAAACTCGCCGGCAAATTAAAAGGAATCCTTGGGCATATTCAGTCACTTGCTCCACAGGAACACAAGTCTTCGTATTGGAAGGCCGACGAGCGACCTAACCTCTCCGTCGCCGCTGCCTCATTTGAAATGTATACTGAGAGCCATTACATTATAACTGCCCCGACCCGGGAACATTTTTCGCGCGGAGCGTTAAGGCCCCCGTCTACCTGGAACTTTTTCCCACGTTTAGGCCGAGAAGCGCGGGAGCGATAAGGGCGACACTGCCACGCGCATCAAGTACGCCATCGCCGCTAAGCGCAAGGCTCTGAACTGGCGTGCAGTGTTCTCGTCGTGCTGCGTGTACCTATGCGACTTTCAGCGGTGACCATATTATTTTATTATTGGGAAGTCTTTAGGAAGGTTCAATGCAGCCCCCTGGCCCCTATAGTAGTTTTGTATGTATCTGATGCGTGCATTTTGAGCTACAGCGCCTTGGAAAGGCCGTTTTTAGCGGTTTTGGAGTACTCTGAATTGATGTTTCTAACGTACGTGATATTTTGAAAGTACTTAACAGCTCTCGTCTGAAGTGTGTGTTCTTTTCGTAGATCAGCACATTGGACGCACGCTTAATAGTTTCGTTGAAAAACGTGTATTTGGAACACACTGCAACGCAGCTCAAGCGCCAGGTAGACGGGCGCCTTAAGGCCATATTACACGATACCGGATTCCGCAAAAGTTTGTACAAGGTCCGCCGTAGCGGCCTTTATACAGGCTAGTAAGGCACCCGTCAGAGAATTTCCCGCCTTTAACGGCCAGATTTCATAACAGGTTTGCTTAACAGGACGCATCCAATTTTCCGGGGCAGGGTCCTACCGGTTTTCGTACCTGGCCATTCACATCGCAATTTTACTGCGTAGGGCGCTCCCCGTGGCTTCTACTTGAAACGAGATTATGAAGAAACCAAAAAGGGCGCTTCCATCTTGATTACACATCCGTGAGGTTGAAACTCTTTTAAATAGATTTAAAATTCGACGAAGAGGAATTATACTGGCAATGGCAACATTTAATAGGGTTTAAAACCGTCCTAAATACTTAAAACATTACCTACAGTATAAAAAAATTAATTCGAGCGGTTATGTATATTTTATATCTTCTTAATATATAAAATTCTCCCGTCACAGTGTTAGTCACTGAACTCCTCCGAAACGGCTGGACCGATTTTTATGAAATTTTTTATGTATACTCGGTAGGTCTGAGAATATATTTATATCTATTTTTTACACCCATAAGGAATAAGGGTGGCCACCCCCAAACAATTTTTTTTTATTGTTTGAACAAAATTTTTATTTTTTATTTTTTTATGATGTGGCATCAAAAAATACATACCCTCCTAAATTTTCACCCTTCTACCACCAACCCTTATTTTTTTATAGCGATATTAGTAATTTAATAAATTTTACCCTAGGTCGATAACTGATCAATTATCATCGATCATTTATCGATCTAGGTTACAATTTATTCCCACCAGGTGTCTCCCAGTGACACAGCACGGAGTAGCCGGTCTCCACTTTCTCTCACACAATAACCTTTCTCTTATTCATTTGTGCTCAGATCGTAGTAGTGACGTGTTTAGAATTATATTTTCAATCACTAGAAATACTTTTTATGGCAAAACAACGTTTGCCGGGTCAGCTAGTGTATATATATATATATATATATATATATATATATATATATATATATATATATATCGTATTTAATGACCACAGAACTGGCAGTACAGCGGCAAAGTTACGGCGATCGTTATAGAGGGTGACTTTTGGGCGTTAGTTCGAAACCCTGTCGGATACTTTTCTTTTGTAAATAAAATATTACATGCGGGTAATAACTTGGCACGTAAAGAAAAAAAAGTACGTTTTGAAAACGGTTAATAATTTTTTTCAAAATTAAAAATAACACTCGTACACTCGTAACTTCGCGTCGTTTTCAAGAAAATGAAACTTAACCAGTAAGCAATGAATTGATGTAAACGCCAGCAGTAATATAGCATTGTAAAGATGTGCTAGCTAGTTTTTTTTATAGGCCTACGCAAGTTACTGACTAGTAGCAGTTCTACGAATGGGGTTCATATTTACTACGCACCCTCCGGGTGTGTCAAATGCTAGTACGCGAACTGCTGTCGTGTAATATGAATCTGCCATGGCGGCTCGTATAACGGCTGCTATACCGGCCCGTGCACCGGGCCTTGCAGTAACTTGTACAAGACCAAGTACGTGACGCGCTGGCAGCATGGTATATATGTTGTTTCAGACCGTATGGTACAAACTTTTTGTGGTGATTATGAAAAATGGGGACTAAAACATAATACTACTTGCAGCGTTAAGTGAATATTGAGGGAAGTAAGCACCCTTAATGCACGAGGTTTGGAAGTGCTTTTACGAGCATAAATATGAAACTACGCAATGTTAAATAACAAATTTTGGCATAGTGTTTATGGGAACGAAGCTGTTAGATGTGTGCATTTTTGTTTGGTAATATCATCCCTCTAATGTTAGTAAAATTGGGCGTGGCATCACCGTAATGTTGTAAAATTTGCAACCATTCATTTTAATCGATATTTCTCGGCATATTAATAACGAACACGTTCAGATTAACAAAAAAAAAAAAAAGTTACCTTGGTGTAACGCTTTCGGACCATCGGTTCTCTTCGAAATTCCCTTTTTGTTAAAATGTTAAGTTACCGTATAACACCTTGCAACTGTGCAACCTGTGTTACTTATAGCTAAATGGTTTGTCTACGACGCAGGCGCAGTACAGAATTATATACTCCCCTTACCATAAGGATTGGCAACTGTGCATAAGAACGCGGTTACACTACAGGCCTTGTTAATGTGAATATGTTACGGCTGGCATTTAAACAGGTTCAATTAAATCGTAACCAAAGCGAACATGTTCGCATGGTCACACCTGTACCTGAATGCAAACGAAAGGAAACGCTTTCGGACCATCGGTTCTCTTCGAAATTCCCTTTTTGTTAAAATGTTAAGTTACCGTATAACACCTTGCAACTGTGCAACCTGTGTTACTTATAGCTAAATGGTTTGTCTACGACGCAGGCGCAGTACAGAATTATATACTCCCCTTACCATAAGGATTGGCAACTGTGCATAAGAACGCGGTTACACTACAGGCCTTGTTAATGTGAATATGTTACGGCTGGCATTTAAACAGGTTCAATTAAATCGTAACCAAAGCGAACATGTTCGCATGGTCACACCTGTACCTGAATGCAAACGAAAGGAAATCGTAACTCCAAAACTTACACTCTTAGTTATTCAAAACGCTTCCAATACAAGTTACTATACTTTGACTGTAACGATACAAAGTATATCGCTGTTTGTCACGAAGCGTTATTTATTTTAACGGATGCAGAAAATCTTATCAATTTCAGCCATCAATACGTAACACTTTTGTTTACTTCATAGCAGCCAATCTGAGCGTATCACAGAAGAAAAGTCGTACTGATGTACTTACACAACCAGTTTACTTTGGACAAGAAATGTTTCGATTGGAACATGTTCAGAGCCTTTGTAACAATGTAAGTTACAGAGCAGAACGTATTTTAAGTGAAGTAGTTCTATGTCCCTTGTAACCGTGGCCTATCATTGTTGCAAGAACTTTGTTACTTCACTTGTAACATTTAGAATTCGATATAAATTAAAATGCGAGATAACGATTGAAAATGTTGCCGAATATTGGTGTTGGAGTCGTGTTGAATAATGTAAATTTAAACGAGAATGTTCAAAACTGTAAACAGAAAGTTAAATCCGCATATTAACAAACTAGCAGAAAACGGAACAATATTCAGTAAATTTGTAGCGGAAATTATGAAACAGTTCCACAGATATGGCATACCATTTTAGAATTTCGGGGGATGTCTTTACGGAGAACTTGTTGGGTTGAAATAAGATTTTACAAAATATGTCACAGTGGATTGTAATTCCAGTTGTGTCAATGATCCAATTTGGCAACGCTTTCGAATTTATTACACTTCTTAAACGTATTTTTTAAATTGTGAACATTGTTAGGTATTTGATTGTAATTTTATACTCCAGCTATGATGTGCGAGAGATGATCAGTGAAAACATCTGGGATGTAATTTAGAATACGCATGTTACCTTTGCGGACGTACTGAAGAATTACAAGCAGAAAATACTACATCTTGTAGAGCCCAAAAATAGTAAATAGTCTTGATCATTCCATAAGTTATCCTTTTTCCTCAACAATAATACTGTTATGAATAACAAAATATTCCGTCTAACTATATATTTCGGATGTGTATATTCAAAATTTTCCACCAAATGTAAATTAATAGTGCTTTGTTCATAATAGAAAAAAAAGTCATAGAGAAGTTAACTCTCATGGAAAGTGACATGCACCATGCCATAGACTAAAGACGTGTAGATCGATTCTTCGTCTTCTGCGCATGTACCCAACACTGACCTATCTCAAACCGACAAAACTGTCGAAGTTACAAGGTCAACCGTGATGAACACGTTTGTTTATATTTTAATTTTGAAAAGAGAAGTACTTTTATATGAATAAAATACTTATGCCAATTAGAATTTAATCAAACAACATTATGAATTGGTTAGAGGATTCATACAAACATCTCAAAACACTTTTTTTTATTTGGGGTAGCCCAGGGCTATAGCGATTTTGTGAAGTGCGATAGTTCAACCGGTGGCGAAATCACAATGACACTAAAATAAACTTCCACTACGACTTCCTCACAATTGATGGTAATATGGCGGAACTAGTGGCCAGGGTGGGCACATGCGCAGAGTAACAAAATACTTTACAGGATCAGAATAGCCGCGGGCTACCCTAACAGTGTTTTTATTTATTTATTTATTTCGACTATATTTATACTGGCGTAGTTAAGGTTTCAATGCCTTCTCTTACACTTAACCAGGTATAACACAATGTACATATGCGTAAACATAATGAGCTAGATAGAAATATACTTAAATACTTAAATTAACAAGAGGCGAAACAGAAATATGATAGCTCAAATAGAATAAACTCTAAAAATGGTATGTGGTTTCCAATTATGTACATATCTTGAGCAGGACTAAAAACAAGGAATTTTTAAAGAAATTACAAAAAAAAAAAAAACAATAGCCCAATAATATGGATTTACAATAGCACAATAATGAGTATCATAACCCGTATTACCAATCAAAAATATAAATGTGCAGAACCTACAAAGTAGCTAAGAGGAAAACAAGAAGGTCAATGTCAAGGCAATAAAATAAAAAAATAGATCTATAACAACCACTTACAGAGTAATAAAAATTGAATGCAGCAACGCCTTGAAATAAACTGACGAATCGACAGCAACAAATTACACATTGATTAAAGTGAATGTATACATAAACAGGTGTTGGTAGGTCGTACGAATAGTTAACGGGGGAAAAAAAAGCTAAACAAATTAACATGCTACGGAATAATGACGCGCGTGCATGCGTGCGTGTGTGTGGAATCATCGGCGCATATTCATATTGTACTTGGCAGTACTGCTCTTAAAAGTAGTTAGTGTTATCGAGTTCCTTACCTCCACGGGTAAATTATTCTACGCTCGTGCGACAGAGACGATGAAAGAATTTGCATATACCTGGGTTTTGTGAGCTGGAATATTTAAGCGAGGTGTATTTTTAGCACGCGTGTTAATAGTGTGATCATCCCTCAAGGTTTTCAGCCGAGTTCGTAAGTATTCTCTGGCGTTGTAATATACGAGGATAGTATTTTGTATGCTAGCGTGATACTGTGAAGCTGACGTCGTTCGTCCAGACGTAACCAATTAAGTTTATCAAAGTACGGAGACAAGTGATCACGTGATTTTAGGTTGAACAAAAATCGAACACAGGAATGTTGCATGCGTTGAAGTTTAGCTGCCAAATTTTGCGCGATGTCTCCATAAACCATGTCGCAATAATAAAAAATAGGGAATATCGGCGACTGTACCAATGTTAATTTGGCTTTAAGTGGTAGAAAATTCTTAAGCCTATAAAGGGGATGCACTATAGCTTATGACCTCTTACAAACAGTGTTTATGTGACCCGACCACGAGAGTGTCTTGTTGAAAACAACGCCTAGCGTTCTAACCTCTTTCAACATAGTAATAATCCACCGGCTAGCACAATATCAGGGAAAGTCAATTTGTAACATTAATTTAAATTTCTACCGGAACCGATTAACAAACACTGTATCTTCGCAGGATTCAATTTTAACTTATTTTTGCTGCACCAAAGGTGTACCAATTCAAGGTCATTATTTATGTTCTTAATTAAAGAACTGATTAGTATCGGAGAAGCAGATGAATACAACTGGAGATCATCCGCGTATAAATTATGATGACATTTTCTTAGCACTGATGATATTTCATTAATGAATGAGGAAAAAAGAAGCGGCCCAAGTACACTACCCTGAGGAATGCCTTAAGTTCATAGGTTGCCAGGTAGACTTTTCATCATCAATGACTACACGTTGATGACGACCCTGAAGATACAAAGTCATCCACTGTACTACATTATCTGAGAAATTAAAATATAGTTTAAGTTTTTGCACTATTATGTCATGATTTACCATATTAAAAGCTTTATTGAAATCTAATAAGACCAGTAAAGTCTCCTGACTTCTATCTATGGCCATTCTGATAGAATCTGCGACATCTATAAGAGCAGTGCAGGTACTATATCCTGTACGGAAACCGGATTGGTAACTGTCAAATAATTTGTTGTTGTTCACATATTTATACACTTGCTGGTGTACTAGGAATTCTAATGCTGTCGACAAAGCTGGTAGAAAACTAATGGGCCGGAAATCGTCCAACACAGTGGCACTGGTGCGCTTAGCAAGTGGTTTCACAATTGCATATTTCCAAGAAGTGGGGAAGAAACTAGCTAACCTCAAATGTTATCCACGTCGTTTATGCGAGTCGTGCATGCAGAAAAGCACGGAGATTGGTTCTGCACAGCCAGCGAGATCGCTCTACCCCATATTCACTCCACGGACAGAACGAACTATTATCACAGAGTACTCGACAACGCAGAGGCGAAACTGCCGTTTATTCCGCGAACTCCAGCCGAACACGCCGGCAAAATGGCGTCATTGGCCAGCGACGTGTTGGAACGCCGTCTGCCAATCATCGCTTGATAACCTACTTACGAGCCTGCAGCCAAGTCAATACGGAGTTTTTCCCCAGAGCCTCGCGTAGCCATTCAGAGAACGGGTACACCCACATCAAATGAACCGTCCCGTCGTTCCGCATCTATGTAACTATCTACTCTGTGCTATTGTTTGGGACATAGGCCACTACACAAGTTGTACATCACAAAAACCCAGACTATTACATAAAACCACGGACAAAAATAAAGGTTATCTGTTGTCTATAAAGTGTAAATAACTCCACATACACTGTAAAAATGTTCTGTATTTTATTTTACAAATAATTCTTTAGAAACCAGTTGCCGAGTTTATTTCTGTAACACCACAAGTGAATTAGGAAAAAATGCACATGTACAACTATGCATATGTTACAGAGCACATTGGCATGTTGGCTCCAAGTTCATTTGGCAGCGAAAATTTTTATATAATACTTAAGCCCCTGTTACACTGTCAAATTTTCGCCCTTCAAATATATTTGACAGTATAATTTGAAGACGAAGTACGGCCAACAAATTTGTCCCTCAAACAAATTTTATCAAATAATCTTGAATGGGTTTGAAAATGTGTCACACTGTTAATTTTTTTTAATTTAAAGAATCTAGTCCGAATTTATATTAAAAAAATATTTTTAAAGTGAGATACTGCTGTTGTGTTTCCATGCCGTTCCTGGCAAAAAGAAATGTAACGGATGGTATTTATTTTCATTTTCTTACTAAATTTCAATTTTATTTATTAAAGATGTTTCCTGCACAATGCAATTTTTAATGCCGCTGACTTATTAATGTTATATTCATTATTAACTTAAAATAACACTCATGCTAAGACCGCTTTTATATACTAAATAATTATCTTCATAGCCTTATTTCGTTTCCAGAAATTCTTTGTTATTTTTAAGTTTTGTGCCGTCGGGAACGGCCATTTTTGTCATGCACGATTCTGATTTTCTGAGCCTGTCAAACATTAAAGACATTTTAGAACCGGTCCATGTCTTCAAATGTTTGATGGAAACTATAACAGCCATCAAACTCTTTCAGACAAATATAGCGGCGTTTATGACGTTCCGGTGACTTCACAACAGCCCAGCTTTATTTGACCAAACGAATGGGAAGCAGTTTGATGGAAAAATTTGACAGTGTGACAGGGGCTAATGACTCGGCGTTGCATTGCGAGCGTAACGTTCATATAAGTAACATTTACATGCCTAACAATCCCGCGAGTTAACTTGGATGGCGTATGAATAAAGTGATAAGGCCCATGACAATGTATAATTTACGTATTTTGGAAGGATACAACGTAATCAGAGAAGTAGATCCTAATCAGGGCTTTCAAAAGGGCTCAATTTACCGTTAACAGCAGACACCTTTTTTGGGCGTGAATAATAAAATTGAAGGAACGATAAGCTGTTAAGATATTTTATCCGCATTTTTGGAGCTAGTTTCCAGGCCCGCCACACGGTAGCGCCAATATATTACGTTTGCTCGTGGCGCCATCTTACAACCAGCAAAATAACACTAGCCATTGCCCATCGCTTCCTGAAAGATAAAGCAGTACCAAGGCGTGACCGGTGAAAACGATGGGATGGGGGAGAGAAAAAAGTGCTTAAGACTGGCGGTAAGTTACGTGACTCGCTGTACAATGGCGCCACGGGCAGACGGAAACGAGTACCAGAGCTGCCATAGAGCGGGCGGGAAAACTACTTTACTGCAGATAGTGGCAATACCCTGCGGAGTGACGATCTTAGCTCGCCCACACGTCTGCCAACTGAGCGGGTGTCAGTGGGCGACGACCCATGGAGTTGTTATTCCGCGGGAACTCTCCGCGATACGATACGTATAATTAAGGCCGCCGAGTCGTTAACAGTGTCGGGAGCCAAGGTCACCCGAGCTGGCGGCGAAAGAAATGTGGCTTCCACCGGATGTGTGCGAACAAGTGGGGATAAACACAAGAGAAGTGGAGAGGGGTGTTGTGCCAATACACAAATAATTTAAAACAAACAACAATTTTTAAAGCTTGTATTTAGATTTAATATGTTTACAATTATTGGTAGCACCAAATAGAGCCATTTCAACCTCTTACTTACACTTCATTTAAGCTGACTTGCTAACACATTTTCAAAATCCAAAATTTTACAATTATAAAAGTTTGACAAAGAAATTACAAACGTAAGAGATAATTCATAAAATTGCTCAGACGAATTGATCATAATTAAAACGTGATCAGCAATTATACTTGAATACAATAAATTAAAGGACCTTAAAATTGGCAAAATACAAAATACGTTGACTAGAGTATTAACTTTGAGCAATTATAAAAAAGGGAGGGCAGTCTAAAAATGTAAAAAATGCCAGTAAAGCCTCCTTTCGTAAAACAAACACATTAAAACCTTTAATAAAATTGACATAAAAATGAAATGATCTGTGGATACAGTTAAATGACCCATAAAGACTTTACCGATTATAAAAGAAAAATAATTAATACATTTAAAACGAATTGATTAATTACGCCCAACGCGTAAGTCGTGAACGCAAAGCATATTGAAAAAAACTGGAAAAATTCTTCGTCAGCAAACAATAAACACGACACGTTAAAAAAACTGGAACACGCGGCAAAGCTAGAGTTTTAGATTAAACCGAAACCAGATTTGGGCTGGCGACCGAAACCACAATTTAGAACAAATACACCAACTCACTGCATGCCCAAGACAAAACACAAACTACGCCATACAATATTAAAACACTCAGATTGACCCAAATAATAGAATGCCTGCGACCACGACTCGCCGTTTCATGTTGCTCAGCCGCATCGGCTTCTCAGGCTACGAAGTAAATTAAAAATGCCTCGTCAGTGTCAACATCCTTTAGACGGCTAATTTACAATCTTAAAACATGATGCTGCTCCTCAGACACTCCTGCAGGCGACGATCGTACGTAGAATAGACGGTGCGCAAGTAGTGCAACCACTTATATTAACTTGCCCCGTTAACAGAAACATGGTGACGCACTGAAGGAGGGGAAATCAGGAAGGGGGAACAGGGGAGGAAAAAGGAGGGGAGCCGAGCCGGGCATAGAGCAAGCAACCTCGCAGAGTCGAGAGTACTTTAGACGTCTAGCGCAACGAGCGCTGGCATCGCAACCCCCACCCCAAAACCTGTGCTCTGCCGACAAGTCTCCAAACTAGTGGACACAAAACATCCGAGCAGTATACCAATAGAGAAGAATGAAGGTTCTTAGATACAGAAGTAAAGATCGACGAGAAGTAGAAGAGTTCAGAAAGGATAGACTTCCAAGTTACACACAGAAATTTACATAAAACATTTCAGTCACAGTTCGCAAAACATTCGGAAGGGTCAGCTCCATCTTGAAGTAGTGATGACATTGACGCCGGTGAAGTCCCCGCGGGACGGTGGGCAGCCAGGTGGAACACCACTCAGCGCCACCAGAGCAGTCTCTTCTAGAGCACAAGGTACAGTTGCCAACTGCAGCACGGGGGTTCACGAATGGAGAAACCTAGTGGACCTCTGCCTCTTCCAGCAGATGACTGGCACCACATCTAGGCAGCGCGACGACGGCGATGGTAGATGGGCTCAGCTCGACTCGGCGGGGACGGGAAGCATGCAAAATAACCATGGATTAGAAAGAGGAAAACAAAACAACACGGGATAAAGGGGTCAGGGAAACAAGGTGCGTATACGAGAATAAACAAAGCAACCAAACTGCAGGCACAAACATGATCATTAAAGAATTAATTTAATTTTAAGTAGCGCTTCAACTGAGCAACATGTGCTTTTCTAAACAACCGGTTTGAGCTGGGCGAGGCAAGACTAACAGTATTAGGGCCTATAAATTTGTTTATTTTAAATGGGCAACTAACTTTGGAATCAGCTTCCCCGTTTAATCCTTTCCCATATCTGCCAGCATATAATTTTTACAAAGGACCAGGACCCCTAACTTAAAACTAACAGGTAACCTGCTCTGGTCCATCTATGCCGTGACCTGCAGCTTTGCTGCCCCGAGCCTATGGTGAACTTCCTCAAGCAAGCGATCTCGGTCAGCGTCACCAAGATGAAAGGGAAAAGGGGTGGATATTCCAAATGTTGAGTAACGTGTGACTAAGCGGACAGCCAAGGAATGGGAGTGAAGGAGGAACTCCCGTGGAATCATGTACACCACTATTGAATCCCACATTTGTGAAATCCAAATATTGATCCCACAAAGTATGATCTTGATTATGAAAAATAGTTTAACAGCCCTTAAGATTCTTGTTGAATCTTTCCACTTGATTACCCTTCAGGTAGTACGGGCTGGAAGCGAAGTGCTTAATAGCCCACCGAAAACACATGTTCATAAAAACATTAGAGGTGAAATACTTGGCATTATCTGTAACTATTTTAACAGGAGCACCTTCCACACCTGATCAGTAAGAGCTTTAACAATAGATGACATCTTCATGTTTCTCAACGGCAACAAAATGACAAATTTTGTGAAAGTATCCAGCAAAATTAAAATACATATATTACCTTTTTTAGATCTAACTAAAGGACCAAATATATCCAAATTAACCGTGCTTCAAGGAGCCTGGGGAATCTGCGTCACAGCATGCCCAACAATAGCATGCTTTTTTACTTCTGACACATCACACGAACGCACGAAAACAGATACGTCGCCCCTAAGACTAGACCAGGAAAAATGAACTGCTATTTTATTAAAAGTCTTTCTGGCACCTAAATGTCCGCCAAACACGGAATCGTGAAAGTAGGACAACGCCATAGGTCTCGGACTTAGGCACTATGATCTTACCAGCGCGCCCATTCTTTGGGAAATAAAGTATACCATTGTCTAACACATGAGGAAGTACAAAACCATTATTCAAGTTACTTTGAACCTGAACACAAAACTGTCATCCGCCTGGGGCTGACGCAACTTGACAGAAGATTCGGGAAAATTCTGTATAATATTGAGAGATGCCTCTGAAGCCGCCACCTCGTCCATTTCAAAATCAGCCGGACATGATGAACCCTGAAACGGAAACGGGATACGCGAAGCACCTAGCGACGCAATTTTTCTAGCTGTTGGGGGTGGTTAAGGACCAAACTTACGGCCTGATTATCAGTGTAAACACCGCATTCGTCATGCTTAATATACGATGCGAATTTCTCAAGCCGAAAAATGCATGCTAAAGTCTCCGCATAGATTCCCAGCCTTCGTTCTGTCGCAGAAAGACTGCGACTCGCGAAGGCGATAGGCGCCAAACCCAACTCTGTCCGCTGGCTAAGGACAGCATCTAAATCCAGTGACGAGGCATCAACTTGAACGACAAATCGGCGCGCAATGTTCGGAAGATGAAACACCGTAGGAGAGACAAATTTTTCCTTAAGCAAAGGGAAGGCCGACTCCTGCTCCTGACTCCAATGAAATTCTGCTTCCTTTTCCAAGAAATTTAATGTTGCTGCCAGTTCAGAAAAATGATCAATGCAGTTGGGGGTAATAACCTAATATTACCTAAAACGTCTGTACACCCTTCAACGCCTTAGAGCGAGGGAAATTCAATTTAGGGGCCACATGGTCAGGATCAATCATCAAATGACCCTCACAGAGCAAATATCCCAGAAATTTGACCTTGTTCGATCCCAAGGCGACTTTATCTGGATTTACGGTCATATCAATCTCGTGTATTTTGAGGAACACTTGAAACAAATGGGACAAATGAGAATCATGATCATCACTGTGAACAATAATGTCATCAATGTCGTTGAAAACAAATTTTAATTTTAATGCATACAGAACATGACCTAACACACGTGAAAAGGCTTGACTATCGAAATTGAACCATTAGGAATGCGCGTGAACTCATATTGGCTCCAGGGTATACTAAAATCAGTATACTTCATACAGGAAGGATCCAGTAAACATTGGTGAAAACTGTAGTTCAAATCTAAAACAGAAAACATGCGAGATTTACCCATTTGCTGAAGGGCACAGTCAATTGTAAGCAACTGGAAGGGATCCTTATGAATATTTTTGTTTACCAGGGAATGGTTAGCCATCAAACGATATTTGTCACTTTCATTTCTACGCAGGAACTATTACGGCAGTCTCTAACAATTTTTATACACTGAAGAACCAAAAAAACTGGTACACCTGCCTAATATCGTGTAGGGCCCCCGCGAGCACGCAGAAGTGCCGCAAGACGACGTGGCATTGACTCGACTAATGTCTGAAGGTATGCAGGAGGCAATTCACACCATGGATCCTGCAGGGCAGTCCACAAATCGGGCGCCGACTATAACACCACGTTCAAACTCACTTAAATCTTGATAACCTGCCATTGTAGCAGCAGTAACCGATCTAGCTGCCGACCGCATCGCGTTACTCTGATTGGTTCCATACCTCTGTTATTTGTATACGCACGCCTATACCAGTTTTTTTTGGCTCTCCAGTGTATAATTGCCCGGAATGTTAAGAGCTTGGGTGGAGGACATTTAAAATGGTGGTCGCGCAGCGGAATATCATCAGTCAACGAGAACTTCGCATTTACCAATGCGAGGAGAGATATCACTAAATTCCTCCAACTGATTCAAGCATACTTGAAAATCAGTGGCCGAACTCGTGCCATCCAACATAGGAGAAAACACATCTGGAACCGCGTCAACCTGCAAGCCAATCTTGATGTTCGGTGCAAACCCAAAATACAAGTAAAATTCGTCGAGGTTAATTGACGCCCTAGTCTTTCTTAGAAATGCAAGGCCTAAAATAACGTCATGAGACAGGCGAGAAAATACCCAGAAGGGAAACGTCCATGAAAACCTTCCGATCTTAAAATGTAGGTTTACAACTACGTTACTCCTAACGATATCACCGTTAGCGACACACAAACGTTTCTCTGACATACATATGACACGCACTTTGGAAATTATCTTGGAATCCAAGAGTTTTTTTCAAGAAAGAATTACTCATAGCACGAGTAGCCACCGTGTCAACCAAAACCAGAACATTTTGATCCACACAAGTGATCAACACCGTACACGTCATAACAGTGCGCGGGACTTTACCTTGGCTGGAAGACCCACGCCTATTTCCAGTCACTACTCGTTCTCCATCTAGCGCAACGAGCGCTGGCGTCGTATTGTAAAATGGAACATTCAGCAGTGGAGAAGCAAAAGTGTAACGAGATTAGATTCCTCCTGTGGACCATTCACTGTTATTTCCAACTTTTCTGAAGTCCTGCTAAAGTTATACTTCCAGTATATTACTTCGCCTCGTGCAAACAAAGTTTAACCGAGACTAAAAAAATTACACCGAAGGTACAGCGCACCGCATTCGTGCGCACTCAGTTTAATTACTAGGTATTACCAACACACCTATTTAAGTGACTTATTTTCGTCTTCTGCGCCATATGTCTAACATTGACTCGCCAAAATCAAATAGTGGACTTTTGTTTACAACAGACCCATATTTTCATACCAAAAAATAACATTCTGCTAACCTGATTATGTATTAAAACTTGACTATAGGAGGTGTACTAGCATCTGAGCATGTGTTTATACAGTGTTCCAACTTGGAATCCACTGCACGTTATTTTGATAGCGGTGTTGATAAGCCATTAGTCGAATGTTGTTGAAGACTGTTCACGGTAAAGTGAGCACTTTTGAAACGAACCTTTGCAAAAAAAAATCACTGCCCATAACTACACTGAAGAGTCGAAAAAAAAACTGGTATAGGCGTGCGTATGCAAATAACAGAGGTATGGAACCAATCAGAGTAACGCGATGTGGTCGGCAGCGCCTATATAAGACAACAAGCGTCTGGCAAAGTTGCTAGATCGGTTACTGCTGCTACAATGGCAGGTTATCAAGATTTAAGTGAGTTTGAACGTGGTGTTATAGTCGGCGCACGAGAGATGGGACATGGCATCTCCGAGGTAGCGATAAAATGTGGATTTTCGCGTACGACCATTTCACGAGTGTACCGTGAATATTGGGAATCCGGTAAAACATCAAATTTTCGACATCGCTGCGGCCGGAAAAAGATTGTGAACGAACGGGACAAACGACGACCGACGAGAATCATTAAACGTGACAGACGTGCAACCCTTTCTCAAATTGGCGCAGATTTCAATTCCTCCTGCATACCTTCAGACATTAGTCGAGTCCAAGCCACGTCGTTTTGCGGCACTTCTGTATGCTCGCGGGGGCACTACACGATATTAGGCAGGTGTACCAGTTTTTTTGGCTCTTCAGTGTATATCTATACTACATTACACACTGCCATGCAGGTTGTCATGTAAGTTGGCAGTGCATTAATTTAAATAGTCCCGAGACTTTGGCGTTGTGTTGTCAGTGTGTATGTTTAAATTTATAGCCACTGGAGGTAATGAGTTTTTTCTTTTAATACACATTAGAACCCATTTGCGTATTATTAGCATTTACTGTCCTAAGAAGTCCAGGATTTCGCTGGGATGAGGCGTGATTAAAGTATGCGAAGTCTGATTCGTACCAGTTTCATACGCAACTGGGTTCCTACCCAAACTGTGGTTAGCAGCACGCGTCTTATTTCACGCCGGAGCAACAAGACATGTAATACGACCTTCTTCGATGAAGACTATAACTACATATGACATCGGTGACGACGTGGCGCATAGCAAAAGTAAGCGGATCTACCTGTTGAGACACAGTTGCCTGGCCGAGGGCATGGCGAGAGGGATGGAGAGTTGAACAAGGTAGGCAGAATCACAACACACGCGTGTTCCTACCACCCACAATGTTAATTTGGCATGCGGCGGAAGGATGCAGAATTGGAGGAAAAGTTGATCCTGAGCAGGGCTGTCAAAAGTGGGTGGGTTAATAGTGAAGACCATATAACACTGAGATAGTAGTGCGCACCTGGCATGCGCAGTCGCAGCTCGGGAGCAGCGTGGCCGACCGTGAGAGCGGCGCGACTGCCGAGATGTCGGAGGCGGGACCAGTTGGCGCGACCCACGTCTGGCGCGGTGCTGTGGGCCGCCTGTCCTCAGACTCCAGTCGAGCCTGGACCACGTCTCTGCCGAGTCTGCTCCGCCATGCTGCTCTGTGAGTACCGCTCCGACAACTTGTCATAAAGCCTCGTGTTTGGCGAGCACGACGTCGTACCCGACCCCACAGTTGGAGTGTCCGCGGGCTGCGGGGAACCCTTGTCTGACGTCTGCCAGGCATGTTCCCGGGGCGATCCCCCTCGCACGCGTGCACGGGGATCTGAGAGGTCCACCCAGCAACCGATGCTCGGAGTAGGAAGGGACGGACAGCAGAACAGCCGCCCGCGCGAGTGGTGGTTTCCATATGAGAAAGACCGCTCTCGCTGGCTGCGCACAACCAATCTCAGTGTCCCAACAGTGAACTGCTTTTCTGCCAACACGACTTGCAAAAAACGGCGTGGATTGGATTTGAAGTTATACCATTATTTAGTAAACAAGCGCTTTGAAATGTTTGTAAACCTCCTCTAACCAATTTGTAATAGAGTTTGATTAAATTCAAATTGGTAAAAGTATTTTATTTAACGCAATAGCGCTTGTCATTTGGAAATTTAGATATAAACAAACACGTTCATCATCGTTGACCATATGACTTTGACAGTGTTCCGTTGGGGTAGGTCAGTGTTGGGTACATGCGCACAAGACGAATAAGCGGTCTACCTAATCTTTAGCCTATAGTTGTTTCCAAGGAAGGCTGAGCACGCCTGCGGCAGTACTTGGGACAGTAGCTGCACGACGACGAAGACGCTCCTCCACGACGGTGAGCGGACTTTCTCGGGCAAGCGTCTTACGTATTTCGATCCGTAGTGGAAAAGGCGGATTGTGAGAAGATGGGCATCGACTGCGAGTNTATAAACACGCGCCAGTGGAATGAGGAATTTAAGACCTCCCGACTGATTGCTGTAGTCACCTTCGGTGCGACACCTGCCGCGGCCGCGGTGGGAGGGATGGAAAGTTGAACATGGTAGTCTGTATCACAACTTACACCTACTCCTACCACCGACAAACCAGCAAGCATTTTAACATTTTACTTCACACCATTCCCTACATTCCGCTGGTATGCCTATTTTCATGCGTGGTTTCGCTGTTCGTATCAACTATTATTATTGACAAGTAGTTAAAGTCTTCAGTTTGGGTGTGATCCGCTTGTACACGTTTCGTCCCAACTACCTGCGCGACCTCGGAAGATGTTCTACGATAACAAAGATTTTGAGGTACGGGAGGGGAAAATTATTTATTTCTCATATTTCCCATTGTCTCAATTGAGTTTCCCCCCAGTTAGTCGTTCAATGCCCTCCACCGTCCGTCCGCCGCTGATCCCTCTAATGCTCCAGGAGGCAGTGTTATCGCTAGACCGGGGACCTAGGTTCCTGTAACTAGTTCGTGTGGATTTATAACATAATTTGCGGCCCGACAGACTTGGGTCAAATCGTCCAGCCGGCTGTGGGCCGCTGTGTTTCAGATTCCGGGCCATTACTGCTATCTTAATAACTTTACGTGTTGATATTTCGGCGGAGAGTGAAGGTCCCAACAAGTCCGCGACTGGCGAGCGTGTTGTAGTGTCGTGATGATGCGTGTAGAACACGTGGTAGCGTTGTCAGCAAGTGACTATAGGCTGTTCACGGTAAAGTGAGAACTTTTGAGGCCCTAGTTACTATTTCCTTTCAGCCATTTCTTTTATCCTTTAACCAACTTTTTAAATAAATATTGCCATGTAAGTAATTAACACAGTGTGTATATTCCACCACACACTGAAGTTAACGTCAGGCGAAAATAAAATAAAATATTTATTGACTATTATTCCGAAGGAGAGGGTTTTCAGAAGTGCTCGATTTACAATGAATAGCATATATATGTATACATGTATATATATATATATATATATATATNACACATACATACATACAGGCTGTTCGGAAATTAAACGCCCAAACTACGGGAGGTGATTCCTTACGTAAAATAAAGTCGAAAATATACAGGACACCGTATACCTAAACGGAATTTTAAATGAGTTATAACCCTATGAAAATTAGGTTTTGAAAGCGTATTATTTTCCGAATGCCTTGTACAACGCCTACAAAGTCCGCAGCAGAAAGGTGACTTCTGCTTCCCATGTTGCAGGGACACATGCGTAACACTGGCCGTCCTCTGTCTGTGCGCACTGTTCGGCTTGAGAAAGTGATACGTCAGCACAACGACATGCCCTCCACTAGTAGTACACGCTCCATAGCGCGCCAAATGAGACACCCCGTCCCATTCAACCATGTGGGACGTACTGCGGGTAAATCGCCCCCATCTCTGCCGCTGGTAGAAAGTACAAGGCATTCAGCGAAAATATACGTTTTCAAATTCCAATTTTTACATGCTCGTATCTCCTTTAATATTCTGTTTAGATATACGGTGTCCTATATATTTTCAACTTTATTTTTCATAAGGAATCACCTCCCGCAGTTTGTGTGTGTGTGTGTGTGCAAGCGTGTGTGCGTGACAAACACAAAATATGCAAAATAAACTTGATGAATAATGAGAAACAGCTCTCATAAATCAAATGAGTAGGAAACGAAGGCCTGGGAGGGTNAATCAAATGAGTAGGAAACGAAGGCCTGGGAGGGTTGAGGGCAGGTGTGTGGAGCCGGGAATGGGTGACGACCTCCAGATAGGGGTGCCGTGGTGTGCAACGGCTCGCAGTCAGCCTGGCAGCGCGGCGCGGCCGCCTCCACTTTCCCACTAGCCTTGCGAAACTGCGTCGTGATTGATCCCCGCGACGTGCCGCGCTGCCGGGACGGTTTCTCCACCTCACGGCTGCATGTGCCCACTGGCGCCCTCATGCAGCCCGCACTTGGATCGCTTTACAGTAGCGGTAACGTACGCGTTACGTCGCGCACAGAAGCATTGGAAATGCGTATTCCTGTGTGTTGGTCTACAATGAAACTTAGCAGGTCGTGTGCGGTGTTGGGATTTCCTTAAGCGTTAAAATAAATCGGTAAATTTTATATCTTGAGTAAAAGTTTTGTTTCGGCGACCAATCAGAAGAAAGTAGTCTGTGTTGTTAGAGGGGAAACCGATATTTACAGTAATGTAAGTATCAAAGTTATTAAAGAAGCATGTGTATGTGCATATTTATGGGATTTAGATTAGCAATAAGCTTATNTAATGTAAGTATCAAAGTTATTAAAGAAGCATGTGTATGTGCATATTTATGGGATTTAGATTAGCAATAAGCTTATTTGCTGAAACATATCTGCTTTGAAGAATAATCCCTATATTGTGTTATATGAGGTTAGGGATAGTTGTCAACCAAGGTTACAAGTATTCATTGGCTGAACTTGAATTTGTCATGTGAATTGCGAATGCTAATTGTAGAAGACTTCGTGTGTGAGAACTGCGTTTACTGCATAATACTTAATTCATAATTTTCCAGTTGCAACCCTGCTTAATGCCCATCCGCTTCGGAGACTGNGTTTACTGCATAATACTTAATTCATAATTTTCCAGTTGCAACCCTGCTTAATGCCCATCCGCTTCGGAGACTGCCGCCGAATTGTAACTCGCTCACGAGGTTTGTCATGCGAGAAACTAGGACAGTGCTTGGCTGTACTGTAAGCACCGCCCTAAGTTTCTCATATGAGAGATCTTCTAATAAAAATTGAGTAATCGTTTTCACAAATATTTTTAATAATCGATATTATGGACGTCTATTTCATTCACGAAAGTTGTCATTTTATAACTAAAATGAACGTACCTAAAATGAATTATTAAAAATATCAGTTAACATTACTATGTGTATTATTTTTTACACACAACCATATCAATTATTATGATCGCCCTACTTGAAGGTTTTCTTGCAAAATGTGCTACCCTAAGCATACAAAATTTAAATACAATTAAATTTTAACTAAAACAATTTTTTTTAAATAAATAAATTTTTGCAAATTATTGTACAGTGTTACAAAATATTGTACGGGAACCAGAATTCATAGGTCCGTCTGAATACTTTAAATAAGCAATACTTCATATATCCTAACGATTTTGCATTATTTAGCATGTAGTTATCAAATGTAACTAAAAATCAGAATAGTTTAATTTTGGCCTAATCGTATGTATGGTTGCACAGGTAAGTACTTCAATAAATAATTAGGCTCCGGCTAGATTTAATTCTAGAGTATTACTTTCTCAGACCTCTGACGTGAAATTGCACACTAAGTACGAAAGAATTCGTAGTTTTAAGTACTATTATATTAAATCAACTTACCAAGCTAGTGGTAGAGATGTCGGTTGAAAACAATATTTATACATATTAAATCATATTCAATATTTTATCAAATTAGAGTAAGCTATTAATATTGAAATAAAAATTAATTTTCAAGTACTGAAAAGAAACTGTTGTCGTCCAAAAAAAAGTCAACAAACTCCCCGGCAACCTATACACCGAGGTTGGCTTACAGAACAAAAATTAATGAACTATCAAACATAATGGAAATAATCATTGACTGGATAAAGTGGCGCTGCAAATAAAATTGTATGAAGTTAACCTGCCTATATCGGCTTACAAAAACTACTAATTTAGTTGAAGTATGTTACAATGAGCACCACAGGACGCGAAAATGGTGCATCACAACAGCCTTTCCATGCTTGGGAAGTGAAAAAATGCAGACCACCTCTCTCGACCTGTGCAGCTTTAAGTTAACAAGATGGTAAGAACAATACGTAAACACAGCAACAGCACGCAAAAATACAAACAAGAAATAAAATTAAAATAGGTGTGAAAAAGGAAGGAGGAAATATGTCCCTTCCACCTCGTTTGATGAACGTTCCCTCCTGTGCCGCCGATGATCTCAAGGAAAAAGAAATGCGGAGGAACAGGGATGGCTGGACTTAAGTGTGAGGGTTGAGATGAAAATAAACAAACCCATACAATAGTAATATGTATAAGAAATAAAAGTTAGTAATTCTGATTTATTGGCTGGTAACAATCACATAGTGCAAATACTAGTGCAATCTCTTGAAAAGCTATTAATCGATTCACAGACCATACTTATTTATCGTCAAGAAAATGCAAGGGAATTAACTAACAATGACAAACTACAACTATCGACTAACACATTTTTATACACACTGAGAATCAAAAGGATATTATTAGCAGCATCACTCTGTTGCACTGCTCTTGCACCAACAGGATCCCAGCAGTCATATGGCAGGCAACACCTCAGGCATCTGGACCAAACTGGCGCCGGACATCATGGAAAAGCAAATTCTTCCACTGAATCCTCAAGTGTAGATCTCCACCTTCCACCGGTAGATATGCCATCAAATGCGGAGATGATGCAGCTTCCCAGTCGGGACTTAACGCCACCAGCCGTGCGATGAGCGTAAACATTTGAAATTTAAGTTTTAAGCACTATCTTACTCAGTGCAGTGACAAACACTCACATGGCACAGTATATACACTGAAGATTAAAAAAAACTGGTACACCTGCCTAATATCGTGTAGGGCCCCTGCGAGTACGCAGAAGTGCCNTATACACTGAAGATTAAAAAAAACTGGTACACCTGCCTAATATCGTGTAGGGCCCCTGCGAGTACGCAGAAGTGCCACAAGACGACGTGGCATGGACTCGACTAATGTCTGAAGAAGGTATGCAGGAGGCAATTCACACCATGAATCCTGCAGGGCAGTCCACAAATCTATAGGAGTGCGAGGCGGCGGAGATCTCTTCTGAACAGCACGTTGCAAGCCATCCCAGATATGCTCAATGTTCATGACTGGTGATTTCGGTGGCCAGTGGAAGTGTCTAAAGTCAGAAGAGTGTTCCTGGAGCCAACTGGTAGCAACTCTCTATGTGTGGGGTGTCGCATTGTCCTGCTGGAATTGTCCACGTCTGTCGGAATGCACAATGGACATGAATGGGTGCAGGTGATCGGACAGGATGCTTACGTATCTGTTACCTGTCAAGATTCGTATCTAGACGTATCAGGGTTCCCACTTCACGCCAACTGCACACGCCCCATACCATGACAGAGCCTCCACCAGCTTGAACAGTCGCCTGTTGACATGCAGGGTCCATGGATTTATGAGGATGTCTCCATACCCGTACACGTCCATCCGCCCGATGCAATTGGAAACGAGACTCGTCAGACCAGGCAACGTGTTTCCAGTCATCAACAGGCCAATAGCGGTGTTGGCGGGCCCAGGCAAGGCGTAACGCTTTGTGTCGTGCAGTCAACAATGGTACACGAGTGGGCCTTCCGCTCCGAAAGTCTATATCAATGATGATCCGTTGAATAGTTCGCACGCTGGCACTTGTTGATGCCCCAGCATTGAAATTTGAGAAAGGGTTACACGCCTGTCACGTTTAATGATTCTCGTCAGTTATCGTTTGTCCCATTCGTTCACGATCTTTTTCCGGCCGCAGCGATGTCGAAGATTTGATGTTTTACCGGATTTCCGATATTCGCGGTACACTCGTGAAATGGTCGTACGCGAAAATCCCCATTTTATCGCTACCTCGGAGATGCTATGTCCCATCTCTCGTGCGCCGACTATAACACCACATTCAAACTCTCTTAAAACTTGATAACCTGCCATTGTAGCAGCAGTAACCGATCTAGCTGCCGACCGCATCGCGTTACTCTGATTGGTTCCATACCTCTGTTATTTGCATACGCACGCATATACCAGTTTTTTTTGGCTCTTCAGTGTATTTCGATTACATACTATTTATATAGAAATAACAGTAAATACATGAACTTTGTAATGACGAGTAAGAAAGCATCACATCATATACATTTAAACTATGTAAGTACTCTGCTTTTTAGTCATCTGAAAATATATGTACCCTCGCAGCGCTGGAAACAGCCCACCATAATTTAGAATAAGGTAGTGTATGTTCAATCCCATGGTGAGCCGAATCATTCCACTGGGAAAAAAATACTTTATGATGTACAATTAAAACTTCTAAATTATAATTAAGTGTTTAAGTACCGAACACATCATGCAACAACCGCAAGGTCCAGGAAATAACTGAAGCTAGGTACATGCAATCTGGTGATGACATCATACCAAGCCTGTACGTGCCTGCAGTGATTAAGGGGGGGGGGAGAGTTATGCATTTATTGCTATTGCAGACTCAGTGCCAAACATTCCCGATGCCCGGTAGACACAGACATCTCAGTCGAAGACACATATGATACGCCTGAAGAGGAAGAAGACAGGACTCAAGAAGTCTATGGCACTGGCGTAGGTCCCATTAGCTCTGGAGTTCTCGAAGCCGCAGAAGCCAGACGAGGTGATCCAAACACATCCATCGAGTAATTGACGAACCCCACAGGCGAGGGTTGTCTGCAGCACAGTGTAGCATAACACACACCACCCCCAAGAACAAGTACCTATAATAAGTCAGAAGTTTAAGCTTCATGTCGGATGCTTTAAACATGACATAAAGCTGTAAATATTAGCGTGTCCCTTTAAAATATAGCTTCGAATAAGCTGGTGCTGGTAGAGGATATCGCTTCTGTCCATCCTACTCACTTTTAGGTCTATAAAAGTAGTTTGTACCACCTTACATCGCCCAGAACTTCTTTTTCTCTTCGAGAGGATATAGGGAAAATGGTGGGATGCTGTTCTAGTGGTCAGAAAATTTTATCATCTATCGTGACATATGGAAAGTTACATCAATTGCAGCACTCTGCAAAGATACCGAGCTTGCATACCTACCCAAAGAATTCCTTCTGCGCATATGCACGACACGAAATACAATCTGTCTACAAAACACCTACCTGCCTACCTGCAACAGGACGAAGAGATTCTTGGCTGTCTCTCATGCCTAGAGTGTCTTCAAAGTTGTGCTGCCGTTACAGATACACCACATTCCAGGAGCTGGTGTAAGACACATCGGGAGAGTGCAGCAGCAAACGAAAAACAAGGCACCTCCAAAACTGAACGATGAACGAGTGCAAAGAAGATGTGTGGTGGAAATGACAACTTCGCAGGCTAGACAGCGATCGACCCGATAAGGCAACAAGTTACAGTCCAGCAACCATGCTGATGTTCGCACCACACAGCCAGCAGTCATCTACTGAGGCAACCCGAGACGGGCAATGCAAATTATCATGCAGTATGAACAGTATACAAGCGAGCATCGTGTAAAAACGGATGTCATTTTACCGGTGAGTGTGGTGGTGGAAAGCAGATCGTTACTACATTCATCTACTGTGATCGCGTACTCTGCTACAATATGAAGATGGAATCATTGGTTGAAGACTTTACTATCTGTAACACCGTCAGCATCGTCTATAGCAAGGGACCCTGAAGCTGTAATGCACGCCGGCATGAAAGTAGCCGTTGCATGTTCAGCCCAGCATACGAGGCATTCCACTGTGATAACTGCGATGCGCTGTTTACCCGCAGTGATAGCCTGTACAGACATAACAAGACATGTAAAAGCAATGTTTGTCGTTCATCGGGATGCGAGTGCAAGTATTGCGATAAGACATTCGCTAACAGCTCCAGTGTCAAATGTCATGAAGATAGTAACTGTTTATTTGCCATCGTTTACAAGACCTACATGTTAACTGTGGTGTGATGCATGCGAATAAGTGTGTCTTGAATGCTCACAGCAGTAGTTCTACAAAAACAGACACCATAATTGTTTTACTCGAATGAAGAATAAGTTGAGCCTGTATCATATATTATTATGTATTCTCTTTATGTCAAATTTGTAAAATAAAGATAAAGTATATAAATTACTTTTGTGTTGTTCGTTTATCTTAACCCACGCTAATATTAGGTTCTCCATCATTAGGAAAAAATTACTAGATTTTGTTTAATTTTGAAAGATAATTAATATTTTTTGTATATTTTAGTGTCTCGAACTCGGGTCCCTAAACATACCTTGCCTTAGGAGATTGTGTAATTCTATATATCAGCCGCATTTAAGCACGTAAACAGACAGAAAATCAAATTTAAAGCTAATCGGGCATATTGTGCCATGTTGTGTCATTTTCTCTCTAACCTGTTTTGTTAGCAAATTCCTTCATTTTTGGCAAAGCCCCGTCGTCTTTCCTTAATTATTATGAAAATAAAATTTTTTTTATGGCAATTTGTTTTCCTTGTTAATATTTATTATGTCATGTTAAATATTGATTTAATATAAAAGCTTGTTTGAAACTTGTAATTGTAAATGCAATAAGCAGCAACAAAATTATGTAATTATCGTATTTTCAGTGTGTTTGTTGCTCTTAAAGTAGCGAACCTTTTTGGGCTGTCTCTACTTACAGAGTTTCTTATAGCGATTTTTGCTGACTTTCTTATTTTCAACGACCACTTTTGTGCTTCAGTAACAAAATCTTTGAATTTGCAACAAAAATATCTACTTTAATTTCTGCCCTGATGAAATATTTACATTAAAATATTCCATGGTTATTTTTTAATTAGAACGGGCATAACTGCTCACGATGAGGCCCATGTGACAATTAGGCAGGCCCCTCAAGGAGCTGTAGGATTTTGGTTGTGGCGGACAGCAAGTGGTACCCGAAAAGCTCGTAGGGTAACCCATTGCGCAGCGCACAACCCGACGTGTCGCGAATGCAGGTCAGGGATTCGAACCACGTGACAGGAGCGCTCTCTGTAGTTGACATGAGGCGCGAATGAACTGAGGCGCTGGCTTACGTAACGCTTTGCAGTTGCCATTAGGCCGTCGTTAATATTCTGCCAGCCGCCGCGGCTGCAATCGGACGTATTCCACGCACGCTCCCTAAACGCGTTGCGTAATTTGTGAACCGCTCGGCGCGCAGTGCTCGGCACAGTTGGGGATCTCGCGAGCCACAAGCGTATATGCTATTCGCTGTTTCTTCACATTTTTGAAACTAACCTTTGGAAAATCACCCCGTGTATGGCGTGTCTCGTCGTTTCCTAAATAAACCATATATCGCAAGCGTTTAATACGGTTGGATATTTTGTAGCGGTGTCCACGCCAAAAGCATTAAGAAACGTTTCATGCCCAAAGACGAGTCTCAAGTTATCATTTCAACTACAAGGAGTTTTTTTGGGGGCGTAAACTAATGCCTTAGACTACTGCTTGACATGTATGCAATTACCAAATAACAGTTCATACATCTTAAAAAAATGTTACAAATATGCAAAAATTTATTTATGTTTAACATATATAGATATATATATATATATATATATATATATATACACACACGTGTGTGTTATATATATGGCTGTTATTTGGTGATTGCACGCGGTAGACTATGTGATTGGTTTACTGTGTTAATTTTTTCATCTGTACAACTTTGTATTTGTTATTACGGCTGGAACAAAACCAAAAAATGTTGTATTTGACTTCAAATTATCGAAAAAATATTAAGTGTAAAATTTTTTATTCGAGAAAAATGTCATTACATGCAATGCGTACGAGTTGAACAATGTTTGGTACAAGTATACAATTATTAATTTTTTGGGGTTTGACACCCTTAGTAGATATTGTTCGGCCACTACTTCCGTTTGCAATACGTATTGAGGAAGGAATAGAGTGTCTTCCAGTTGGGCATTGCACCTGACATTACAACATTCAAAACTAATTAAAAAGTCTTGAGAGTCGATGAAGTGAGGTGAGAATGGGGTAGCGCCGGAATGCATGGGCGGGGGAAACGGGTGATCCCCGAAAAACCCCGCGGACCAGCGGCATCGTCAGGCACGATTCCGGCGACCCCGCCGGGAATAAAACCCGGTTCCCCTAGGTGGAAGGCTAGTAGTCTGACCACTACACCACTGCGGCCCCCTACAACCATAGTAATTATTATTGCACTACTCTAAGGTTTTCTTGCAAAATATGCTTTCTGAAGCATCCATAGTAGAAATGCGCTTCAATTTTGATTTAAAATTGACGTATTGATTTTTTAACGTAGAAATAAATTCTGGCTAAATATTTAACAGTGTTACAAAATATGCTGTCTTCCTTCATATGAAACATAAATCATACTTTCCTTACAATTATGGTAGTGTGTGTGTACTTGTTTGTAATTAGTTCTGCATGTTGTAAAGTCGCGTGCAGTGGCATATTGGAAGTAATTCTGCTTCTGCCGTGATAATCAATAGGAAATCGATTACCTTATTATTTTTTTTAATATATTATATTTTCATGTATTTTCGTAACCATAAACAGCAATGAATATCAGTAGAAATTTTCAAAACGGGTAAAAAAATATCAAAAACTTGGCTTAGATCTTATTTTTACATTGGCGCATGACAGCTCGCATGTAAATACAACACACTGTGCGTGTGTGTGTGTGTGTGAGAGAGAGAGAGAGAGAGAGATTAAACATGAAGAAGAGTCCCCCTTCCTCTCTACCTTTGTGGTAACAAGAAGTCGGCGCCAGTGTATTAAATGATGCCCGAAACTGGATTCGGCGTGGGCCGAACTTGTTTCCTTCAGTATGCCTGCTTCTCCTTTTGGAATTGTGGGTCCAGCCCGAGGGAAGTTGACCTTGAATTGGAAACTGGGGCAGAGTTCCGCGGCGACCACAGCTGTGAGGAAGACTGCGCTCGCACAGCCACGAACACGAGGCGACACTAAGTCGCCGACGACGACAGGACAAAACACCAGACGAGGCGGAACCATGGACCCAAAAATTGGCAGGGAATAATTAATGTACCTATTGTTTACAAAAACAGCTTCAATACAAAAATCTTATGTTTTAATGCACGCACGTATTTATTAAATATTCTAGCACTTCAATTTGTTTGTGTTTTACTTGTAAAAATTATTTCCGTGCGTTAAACAATATTTAGGAACTCCAAAATTTTTGTTTTGTTAAAATATAACTTAAACACTGCCAATTTGTGTTTATCCTCCGCCCTGGCACCTGTATTTCACGCTCCGCCTAGACAAATGTCGTTCTCCCGCCCCTGTTTTCAATCTGACTGCTTCAGTTTAGAGCACGGCAGTTTGCGTGACGGTTAGGATTTTTCTTCACAGTTTGCATGCAAGGCGCTTGTAGAATAAACAAGTTTCAAAGGCGGCGGACACAAGAGGAACTTGAAACGCGCGATGCTAAGAGTGCAAATGTTACATTCAAGTCCGACAAGCTACGAACGTTAATTTAAAAAGTTAAACACGGTAAGGTGCAATCAATTTTTTTTCCCTTGTGAAATTCATACTTACCACTACAGAGGACGTCGGTCGAACTGTGTTCGTTTTCGCGACGCTGCACGTCCCGTTCGTCGTGCTGCACCACACGGTCGAAATGTAAAAATCTCTTCTAATCCGAAACTGAGTCGTGCAAAAGTTTGTCGTGTCGGCGTCAGGCGCGTGGGGGTGTTTCATTGACTGTTCGATTTTAATTGTATTGAATGTGTCGTGTCAACAGGCGTGGCCGGAGATGTCCGGTGGTAACGGGTGGTCCCTGTTTTCAGAAACCCACGCCTTGCTTTAACTAACCAAGTCAACTCAGATGTATATGCGGCGTTCCTCCCTAGGACACTGGAGCCCATTTTCCTCTAGTACTGCGAAACCAACAAATAAAATAAAATATTATGAGTCGCGCTCTGTTTATTATGAGAATGTCGGTTGTAAACCACAGTATAGGATATTCACGGTAAAGTGAGCACTTTTTGAAGCCCTTTCATTTATAATAATAGTCAATAAATATATTTTATCCTAGCCTTGTATGTTAATTTTCGAGTCCGGTGAAATATATACACATTGTGTTAAATACTTACGTAGCAATATTTATTTGAGAAAGTGGCGGAAGGATAAAAAAAATGGCTGATAGTAATAAAGGTAACTAGGGCCTCAAAAGTGCTCTCTATCGTGAACATCCTTTAGAGAATGTTAGTATTTTAGCACTTGACTCGCACACCCGCATCACCCCGCGGCAGCACACATGGCTCCGTCGTGCTTGTCGGAGGGAGCTGTGTGTTTGCGGTCTTAGTGTTCCAGTATCTCGCCGGACGTTACAGTCGTGCTCGTATGCTGTTCCCGGCAAACCGAGCACTTTTGAAAGCCCTACTTGAGATCTACGTTCATGAACTGTGCGTATTCATCTGCCCTTATGTAACATTAACATTACCACGGGCCTGATCACTTTATTCATGCGTCGGTCTAGTGAAACCGTGAAACTATTAGAAAAGTAAATATTCTACAAGTCTGCTAGTATTTACACCTAGATGCATAAAAAAAAAATCATTTAAGTTTTCACAAATGTTTACCTTACGTTTTTAATTGAACTTTAAGAAATGGAACTACTTTCCCTCCATCGTAACCAACTTCACTCGGCGCAGGCAACGCAGTGCCCCGGTTTTAATGTATGCATGTAGGAGCAGTGATATTTTCCAAAGGTTGATATCGAAAGGGCTCATTTTATCGCGCGCAGCCTTCAAAATGGAAAAGAGGTGGGG